>JAPDVR010000025.1:950000-1017500 GCA_026230005.1 Gila orcuttii
TGTTAACCAATTAACACATTTATTTACTGTAGCATTTTTACAGTCTTTTACCATTAAAATCACAATAATTTTTTACAGTGTATAGAAGTAGCCAAAACAAAACAATTCTGTCTGTGAGGCCTATAAAACCTTCAAACTTTAAGATTTATTTATACTTGTTTACTTTCAGACAAGCCTTTATTAATCCTTTCTTCAAACTTTGTCTTGACCTGTTTCTATTTTTTACATGCACTTTAGTTTTATGAAATTCTTTTAATTTCAGTTTATTGTAACTCTTTATCTTTAAATTCAAGCCACTAGGGATGGACATTTTTCAAGTCAAGTCACCTTCGTTTATAAAGCGCTTTTAACAGTATGAACCGTTTCAAAAATCCAAGCTCACAAGAAAAAGAATATTTGTATATTTGTTTATTTAAATTAAGTTTATTGAGAAAGACGTTACTTTAATCAAAGTTAGTTTTGTCACCCATGAACATCTCTGAACAAGCTTGTCAGACTTTATTAACAAACGTATAAATTACGTCCTTTGTTTTTAAGTTAAAAACATAAAACACACCACCCAATGCATTTAGTTATGTTGCAGGAGAACATCTCTGAACTAGTGTTGCAGCAGCATTGTTTATACTGGTAGTCAGTGAATTAAAATAAGTGTTCAGGATCAATAACTGGTGTGTGTTTATGTGTTTAGAATGGCTACAGTGGGAGTGAATGTGATTGAGACAGCGGCTCTAGGGAGACCCTTCCAGCTGGGGATGCTGTATGACTGCAGGAAAGATGCTCTAATACCAGGTACACAAAATGTATTGGTTACAAATGTAAAAGAGGTTCCCTGAGAAGGGGAACAAGACACTATATATAACAAGACGCTATGGGGAGCGCTTCAGCGTGACCGATGTCTGAAACGTTTTTGTTTTGGCCTGCGACAGCCTATGCCATCTCAACCAGTGTGACCGTGAAACCTAGGGAAACTAGGTTACATCTATTACCTGAGACGTTCCCTTTGAATGGGAGCTTGCACTACATCTATCGGGAACAAATATCTACTCCGCCATGCTGAGGGGAATACATGCCCTATTGGCCGTGACTAAGCACTAAAAAAGCTGTAAGCGAGGAAAGTCGTTGCAGGGCCAAGTGGTAGGACTCGGCCCAAGGGCAGAGCTCAGAGGCTTGGAATCATTTACATACTGAAAGATTCCTTTAAAGGAATATGGCCAGGCTTGCATAGAGACCTGGTCTGTCACTTCAAAGCCTCAACCCCTAGATTCACCAGGGAAGCTGACTCCTGCCATCCTAGCCTGGTCAGTCTACAACCTGTCTGCCTAAGCAGAATCTCTGGATTCAGAGGCCTCCAATGAGAAGGTATTGCAACAGGCAGTAACCACTTCACAACAGATTCCAGAGACGGAAATACTAGAAAGCAGAGACTTAGCATATCGACCCTCCATGCAAGGGGAGTAACTCTGTAACTCTGCTCTGACTTGCAGAGGAGAACTCTACCTCTAGAACGAGGGAACAATTGACCAACTGGAGTAAGTTTATAAAGGAGGCCTACTGAAACTCCTTTAATTTGACATAATTGTTGTTAAGACCTACCCCCAGGGAGCGAAGCACTCAGCTATACCACCCTTCTCAAATGAGGGGAGCACTACACAGTTTCGGCCCAAAAAAGAGTTCATCCAGGAGGCTGAAAGCCTATCACTAGACAATACTGCTATATGGGCTCTAGAGAGCAAGGCACTCTGCATACTGACCCTCTAACAAGGGGAGTACCAAACTTAGCCTACAGGAGTATCTTAAGGAGGCTCACGGACAGCCTAACAACTTGATACTGCAGATTGTGCAGAGCCCTAAGGAGCAAAGTACTCTACGTAATGACCCTCTAATTGAGGGAACTACTAGCTAATACACTAGAATTAACCTATCAGGGAGGCTTACAGAGAGACTCGTTACTTGATACAAATGTACACAGAATTCTAAGGAGTGCTTAGTATAACAGCCCTTCTCAGGAAAGGGCCGTATCAACCATGTTCAACCTAAGAAAGCTCAGCTGGAAAAGTGGATCTCAACAGGATGACTAGCATAAGAGGAGGCCTAACTACATATTATACTAGAGACAGCCCTACCAAGAACAGAGCTCTCAGAGAATCATGCCACTGGAAAAAGCTATCCAGGCATAGATCAGGCATTGCAGGATTCTGCAGGAAGTCTTTCTAAACGAGAGGAGGTAATATTACCTCATGCTAAGACTGCTTAACGAGGAGGCTTACAGAGAGCCATGCCACTCTATATTGCAAACATTAAGAGAGCAGAGGCCTTTAGCAAAGAGAGCTAGACCATTCAAATTCACAATCCCAGTGGTTAGCTCAAGGGAGTGGAGGCTTCAACCGAACAACTCTCAATAGATGAGCGAAAGTCTAATAACACTCTAACAACAGGCTTGTTTTAAGAAAGAGTTCTAGATAGTGAAGGCCTTGACTGGATAATTCTCTAGAATGAGAGGACTCATGACTACACTACTCTTAAGGAAGCCTATCAGGGGCTTACTAAAAGCCATTCCACTTGGAACATCTAGCAGTAGCGATAAATGGTGAAATAAAACGGCACTAGCCCTCTGGGTCTTTGATCGTGAGCTCAAGTTTGGCCAGTCCCCCGGCAGTTTGGGCACGGACCTGGGCCGGTGGTTTATGAATGTTTTAAAGGCTGCCCACCCGCACCTTCGTCTCCTTACTCTTATCAACCACCGCCTCAATGGGTGTGTTGAATAGTTGAGAAGGCGAAACCATTTCATCGGGGAGAAAGCCCTTCTCTGTCTCTCTGATGCTAGCCAGGTTCACGCACTGATGTCTCTCTGTGGTCACCATTGCTGTCATCGATCTGCCGATCACGGCATCTGTCTTTTTACTGGCCCAGAGAGTGAGATCTGTGGTGTGGCGCAGCTCAGCCATCGCATCAGGGGAAAGACCCTGACCCTGGTCCAGGTCCCTCAGCAGATCTGCTTGCTATGCTTGCAGCACGTATGCCCTGCCATTGAAGCGATGTTGTTCCAAGGGGCTTAGATAGCAGGGTCGGAGCCTTCAGTGATGTTTCCCCCTTTGAGAGATAGCTCACAAGCGTCTCTTCAATGGGAGGCATCGACATGTATCAGCGTTCACGCATCCGCTCCACATTTGCATAATTAGAATGCCGAAATCGATGGATACGAGCTAAATGTTTTCTTCCATGCTCTCTCATTCCCCATAGGATCTTGTCCGACACAGTGCGAGTTCCCCTATGAAAGGGAAAATAAATACAACAGTTTACTTACAATTATCCATCCTATCACCCTGATGAATGATCATTTTATGGATGACTCTAGTCTGTGATGCCGTACTCACTTTATTTTTGCTCTGGGTATGATAGAGCAAAAGTTTAGTAGATTATATAATTTGTCGCAGTGAATACATGCATCATATTGTGAACCAAATTTATGATGATCAGTAAGATTATCAAATTAGACTTCTGCACATCAATTACTGCATTTCTGTAAGTGTTAAAGACCAATTGTGTTGACATATATTTCAAAGGAGATTGATCATGCATTCTCCAGTGTCTATTGGTAGGGAAAGTGACCCTAATGGGCATTTATCATATAAGCACACTTCAGAAAGCTGTTTTTTTTTACACAACAGATGCACATAGCCTTACAGTGGGATCATTTAATCAATATTGTGGTTGTATACATAAATATTGACTCAACTGTATTAAACACTTTATACTTTTGCAGGAATCACACTGTGGGATCAAGAAAAGCTACAGCAGGGTCTAAGAGTCCGTCCCCAAATTAACACAAATTTCGAAGTCACAGCTTCAGACTCCATTCAGGACAAATCAGCCTTACTGAACATTGACGGCTCTCTGAAACTGAGTGTTTTAGGTGGACTCATCAATGTCACTGGAGCAGCCAAATATCTCAACGACACCAAGAAGTCTTTCAAACAGCAGAGACTGACGCTACATTATCATTCAACCAGCAGGTTTGAAGAACTGACCATGAACCACTTGAGACCTGAAAATATAGTTCATCATGAGGTGCTTGATAATGACGCAGCGACACATGTGGTGACAGCAGTGCTGTATGGAGCAGACGCCTGCTTTGTGTTTGATAGAGAAGTTTCCTCAGATGAGGAAATAAAGACAGTAGAAGGAGAAGCAAAAGTGGCCTTTGAGAAGCTCAAATTAATTTCAGTAGGTGTAAACGTCAATCTGAAGATAAATGACGCTCAGAAGAACGCAGTCCAAAAATTCACATGCAAGTTTTATGGCGACTTCCAGTTACCGTCTAACCCAACCTCTTTTGAAGATGCGTTTAAGGTTTTCACTGATCTTCCAAACCTGCTGGGAGGAAAGAAAGAGCTGGCGGTTCCTCTGAGAGTTTGGCTTTTTCCTCTGGACAAACTTCTCTCAAAAGCTTCCAAACTTCAGAAGGACATCAGCATGGATCTAATCCTTAAAACTGAATCAGTGATTGAGAGTTTGAATATAACTGAGATGAAATGCAGTGATCTTCTGGAAGACTCGTCTGCTTCAACTTCTGCTGAATTCCATGATAAAATCCTGCAAATGAAGCAAAACTGCGACATGTACAAACTGAGGCTCATGGAGAAACTCGGCTCTCTGCTGCCAAACATCCGTGGAGACGTGATGAAGGAAACTGACCTGAATGATCTTCTGGAAGAACATGATAAATCTCCATTCAGAGGACGAGACCTTGCAGAATGGCTGAAAGAGAGAGAAAGAGAGTCTAATATCATTAAATCAGTCCTCAGACAGCTGAAGGATGCTGGTGTAAAGGTAGAAGACAACATAGATCTGATTTTGATGGATCTGGAGGTTGGAAATCTGGTCTGCTACACATTCACATCATTGGACTGGTCAGATGTTCTGCTTCATAAACAAACCATCTATCTGAGTCTTTCAACAAATGTAGAAACTGATGAGAACAGCCCTGATCCAGAGCAGAAGTCTTGGCTCACTCCCGAGATCCAAAAGACCATTAGGAGCAACTTGAAGATATTTAAGAAATTGATTGATTCAAAAGAGCGTAAACCAGCGAAGTTCATTGTGTCCTCAAAGGAAATGAAGAATAATCCAGGTTCCTGCATTCTGCTGTATGAAAGTGAATGTGATGAAGCCGTTTGCTTTATTCCTCCATCCAAACCAGACTGTCCAATCACTGAAGAGATCAAAGATAATAGTGTGGTTCTGACGGTTCCTCCATCATGTCCTGAAACAGTGGAGCTCAGATTACTGTATAAACGGAAGCAGGATAAAGTCTGGTCATCTAAACCTGTGCTGAAGGATCAACTCACAGTTACTCTGACTGATCTGAGAGAAGAAACCGAGTATGAGATCAGATGTGCAGCGCTGGGGAAACTCGACTACACCGTATACAGTGACGTCACTGAAACTGTCACAGAGGTATGATGAACTGTTGTCAACTGAAGGAAAAATCATCTAAACTTGAGAAGCTTTATGAGAATGAGTAGCTACTTATTTTTGTTTTTAATTATTTTGAAATGTTTCCTCTAGGGAAATGGCAGTTTGATTACTGGTGAGTCATATATTTTTCCTGCCCATCTTTTTTTTTTTTTTTTTTTTTTTTTTTTTTTACATTTTGTTGAATTGTGTTTGTCTGTGAATAAGAACAACAGTTGTATTTGTGTGTTGCAGGCATTGACTTTAAAGGAGAGGGTCACTCGATCCTTTTTACTACCTCTGAGAGCTGTTGGTCTCCAGGACTTTATCAATCTTTTCAGTGTATGTGCCTCTTTTTCATAAAAATGTAATTTTTGGGGTGATACTACCGTTCTAGGTGAATAAACTGTTACAGACACAATTCCAGTGGGTTAGTTCACTCCTACTTTGGTAGATTGCCTTTCATTGTTGATAGATTGAATATCACTTTCACAGACTAGGTCTATGGCACTATGTTGACACACAGCCTAGGATGTTTAAGTCTTGTTGCTTCACATTATGCCACAAATACTGTCAGTAGAACTTAAAGAGCTTGGCTTCATTTACTCACCCATACCAAACCTGTATGACTTTCTTCGGTAGAACACAAAAGATGATATTTTGAAGAGCACTGGGAACCAAACAATATCAAACCACTTTGACTTTCATTGCATGGCATTTTTTTGTCATTTTTCTAAATATCTTCATGTTTCACAGAAGAAATGAATACAGTTTTGAACATGGATCATTCCTTTAGATATGTTGGCTGCTCTCATCTGTTCCAGCCTTTTATCCAAACTCTAGTAGCAAAGAAGTGACTTCTAGTTCAGGGCTGAGTGTTTTATGTTCTCTAGGAAAAAAAGTTCTTAATATAGACTAGATAATGTTATTAGCGTAAATGTGATAAATAAAAAGCATGTGAAGTGAAAGTAGCTGAACTGTGTTTGTGTGTCTGTAGTTTCAGAGACGTTCAAACTGAGACTGATGGAGGAGTTTCGGTATCTGAATGAAGAAATATCACCTGGTCGAAGATAACTACTGAATGATGTCTTCATTGAGCGGCACATCACAGAGGAACCAGATTCTCACATCAATAATAATAAAAAAATCATAAGCATTTTCGAAAGCCAGAAAATCAGGACAGTTTTGATGAAGGGTGAAGCTGGCATTGGCAAAACTGTGGCTGTGCAGAAGTTCATCCTGGACTGGGCTGAAGAGAAATTAAACCATGACATCGAATATATATTTCCAATCCCTTTCCAGAAGCTGAACATTATCAGAGAGACGGTGAAGGAGTGCAGCTTCATGGAGCTTCTGCAGCGATGCTGTGAAAACACTGAACATCTGAACCCTGAGTCTAGGATCATGCTGATCTTTGATGGACTAAATGAGTTTAAAGTTCCTCTAGATTTCCAAACCACAAAGAAGATTAAAGATCCAATCAAACCAGCCTCAGTCTCTGATCTCCTGACAAACCTCATCATGGGAAATCTGCTTCCTAACGCTCGTATCTGGATCACCAGCAGACCGGCAGCAGCCAATCAGATTCCTGCGCGGTTTATTGATCGTGTGACAGAGATCCAGGGCTTTAATGATGAACAGAAGGAGGAGTATTTCAGAAAGAGCATTAGTGACCAGATTATGGCCAATAAAGTCATCAGTCACATCCAGAAATCTCCACACATCAACAGCATGTGTTATTTACCAGATTACTGCAGAATCATCACAGCGATTCCAGAGGAAATGTTCAGAACAGAAGAGACAGGTTCAGATTTCCCCAAGACTCTCACTCAGATGTACAGCAAACTCCTGTTAGCTCAGACTGAACTGAATCCAGAGAGAAGAGAGACCATCATCGCTCTGGGGAAAATAGCCTTTGACCTGCTGGTAAATGCCAACTCTCTCTTCTGTGATGAAGATTATGAACTCAGTGCTGAACGTGTTAAAGCAAGCTCATCAATCATAAAAGTGATAGATGAAAAAAGAAAGTCCTTCTGTTTCGTGAATCACAGAACACAGGAGTTTCTGGCAGCTTTGTATGTGACTGATGTCATTAATGGAGGAAACCCACTCTATATCAGAGATCTCTCCAGTCTGAAACTTGAGCTCGGAGAGCAGAGCTTTACACACTATGATTCACTCCAGAAAGTGTTCGACAGCACTTTACAAAAACAGATGGATCTCTTCTTCTGCTTCTTACTGGGTTTCAGACTGGAGTTCAGTCAGAGAGCTTTAAAAGACCTCCTGACTCAGAGAAGAAGAAGCTCTTCATCCAGTCAAGAAATAATTCAACACATCAAAACAATGATCATGAATTCCTCTTCAGAAAATGCAGTGGAAAGCAGTCTCCTGTTGGACTGTTTGAAAGAGCTGGATGACCGTTATCTAATCCAGGAGATAAAGACCCGGCTGAAATCTGGACTCAGACTCTCTCCTGATGAGTTCTCAGCTCTGATGATTGTGCTGCTGAACTCAGAAGAGAAGCTGGAGGAGTTTAAATATCATCAATCAGAAGAACTGAAGTCTCGACCAGTGCTCAAAACATCTGGAGAACATGAGTGAGTAAATACATATGAGCTGTGAAATGCATAAAAATAATAACTTTCCTTTAACTGTCTAAATGTTTAAAATGTATTGATTATATACTGTATCCCAGCAGTAACATTTTTAATTCAGTGTTTAAACATTGCTCTTATTTGGTTCTATCAGCCATGGAAAGCCTATAATAGCACGCTTACTATTTTTGTCACTAAAAGTAAAAAAAACTTCAAGTATGAATATGTCAGCCTTACTGTGCTTCAAAACAATAAGTGAAAACATGGAGAGCCAAGAAAATTCAGTCAGTGGTGGGGAAAGAGTAAAGTGGATTTTAATTAAATTTCTATGTACTGTAGCGAATTAGCTCTATGAAATATTAATAACCAATCATAACTTGTTATAATTGATTATGAATATTTGGGTCAGTTAATCAGATTAACTTGATGTAGCTACATTAACCTTACAACCAATTACTCAGTTCATCCTGTGAACCCTCAATATTGGTTATTAATTAATTAATAGAAATGTACATTTCTGGGGCATGGGAAATGTTTTTCTTACTAAGTACTAATAAGAGCAAATAGTCAAGTTGATATGATTAGTGACTCCGAATATGAGCTTGAGACACGGACAACTTTACGTGTGACATGAACAAGACTTTGTTTAACTAGACTAAACATTTAAACTACTCTAACATACACATACATGCATGCATACAGTTTACCAAGGGAAAGAGAGCTGAAGAAGAATGCAGGAAAGCAAGAAGTTTATAGCATTGTTTGAAATTCAACAGATCAACAGCCTTGAGCAAACCATCAGTTTAGTTCTAACATGTCTAAAAGGTGTAAGGATACTTAACCCTCTGGGGTCTAAGGTGTTTTTGGGGTCCTTGAGATGTTCTGACATGCCCTGACATTTGTGCTTTTTTCAGTTGCTTATAAACATATTAATGGCAAAGGTGTATTTACACTCTATTTAGCACAAACAGGGCTACCATAATATGTGAGCAACATGTATTTACATGTTTGTAGTTTTGAGAGAATATTGTTTATGCATGGTTATTGATAAAACTAAAAATTAAAGTTTCTGAAATAAGGCCACAAAACACATACTAAATATGTGTCCACAATACTTTTGACTAATGGATGTTGTGGCCTAGAGTTTTTGCTTCAAAATGATCTGAAAATCATCCTGCCTAATCATTCACATGAAACAATAGATTTATTTAAATTTTGTAAAACACTTTTTGTTTGGAAAGGCAATATGCGTGTGGGCGTGAACGGCCCAACCCCTATCATGAATAATTCACTCCTGAGAAGACAATGTCTCCCATAATCAGCCTGTCATTCAGGTGTGTCACACAAGAATGTGAGGAGGAAAAAAAAAGAAAAAGAAAAATTATATATATACATTTAGCTGACGCTTTTATCCAAAGCGACTTACAATTGCTATATATGTCAGAGGTCGCACGCCTCTGGAGCAACAAGGGTAACTAGTGTCTTGCTCAGGGACACATTGGTGTCTCCCAATGGATTCGAACCCGGGTCTCTCACACCAAAGGCATGCGTCTTACCCACTGCGCCATCACCGCCACTTTTTAAAAGAAGTCACTTCTGTTCACCAATGCTGTATTTATTTCATTAAAAATACAACAAAAAATCAGTAATAATAATATAGTATTACAATTTAAAGTAACTGTTTTCGATTTTAATATATTTTAAAATATAATTTATTCCTGTGATTTTAAAGCTGAATTTTCAGCATCATTACTCCAGTCTTCAGTGTCACATGATCCTTCAGAAATCAGTATAATATGATGATTTGATGCTCAAGAAACATTTCTCATTATTATCAATGTTGAAAACAGTTATTTACATTTTTATTTCAGGATTCTTTGATAAATAGAAATTTGAAAAGAACAGCATTTATCTGAAAAATAATCTTTTGTAACATTAAACACTACCGTTCAAAACTTTGGGGTCAGTAAGTATTTTTATTTTATTTTTTGGGGGGAAATAAATAAAATAAATCAATACTTTTATTCATCAAGGAGGAATTAAATTGATCAAAAGTGACAGCAAAGACATTTATAATGTTTCAAAAGATTATATTTCAAATAAATGCTGTTGTTTTTAACTTTCTGTTCATCAAAGAATCTTAAAAAAATGGTACACAACTGTTTTCAACATTGATCATAATCATAAATGTTTCTTGAGCATCACATCATATTATACTGATTTCTGAAGGATCATGTGACTGAAGACTGGAGTAATGATGCTGAAAATTCAGCTTTGATCACAGGAATAAATAATATTTTAAAATATATTAAAATCTAAAAGAGTTATTTTAAATTGTAATAATATTTCACTATATTACTGTTTTTTTTGTTGTATTTTTAATTAAATAAATACAGCATTGGTGAGCATAAGTGACTTCTTTTAAAAACATTAAAAATCGTACAGACCCCAAACTTTTGAACGGCAGTGTGTATATATATATATAATCCAAATATAAATGAAAGTCAAAAGCACATTTTTAGTACATAGTCATTCCTGGAGACGAATCCTGTTCAAATAGGCTATATGGGCCATTCTACAGAATTTGTTCAAAGTTAGAGTTGGAAACATCTTGAAAATAAAATTGTCTTTTCCCATAAATTTCTTATAAAGTATTCTTTTTAAAAGTAGGCCAATACATTTTATCATACATATTTTAAAGTTAAGGATTCATTAGTTTGATATAGCTTACATTGGAACAAACACTATAATAACATCTTAATTGATGAGTTTATTTTTGACAGAACATAGCCTACTATATATTTAACATGAAGAAACTGGATAACAAAAGCTTATTTGATATTTTAGAATAAAAACTTTATAATCTATCCAAAACTACGAAATCTTGTCTTTCATATTTTATCTGTAACATAGTAGGCTAAACATAAACAACAGCGCCCATCTGTGCCGTTAATTCATTCACACACAGAAACGTGATTCAAATTTAAACAGTATTTTTGCGTTTACAGACACTATTCCATATCGCGATTAGAACAAAGCACAAGAATAAAAAACTTAGGCTATTCACAATTCTCGGCTAGATCCGTCGCTCCTCGAAATGAAAATAAACCAGCACATGTTCTGAGGTAAATGTCCCAGGAATATTCCTCACAGTCACAGCCTCGCAAGAGAAATAGTACATTAATCTGATGATTAAATTTGTTGTGTTATTGCGTTTATGAGGGGCGTTGACACGTTTGCATGTGTCGCTTCAGATCATTTGCGTCTGAATAGCGCGCGCTCCTAGTGGGCGTGTCAAATTAGCAGAATAATGAGCTGAGAACGATAATGAGATCGACTGACACCTCTCTCTTTTTTTATAGATTACATAAACAGAGAATATTTATTTTAGTTTTGAATTAGATATTTTAAAAGTACAAACTTAAATGATCATAAAGATATATTGCTCATGCTTGGGTGAATAGTATTCGCTGAGTTTTGTTTAAGTTTAGAGACGTGCTCCAGAAAAAAGGTTAACGGAGATGGAGAGACAGAAAGCACACCCTGTTTATTTTCTTTATTTTACAAAAGCACAATGTTTTATTTCGATTGTAAGTGGACACATAAAAAAATAGACATTCAACAGTTTATTTTTTTATATTTCTTAAGTCTGTATGACCAAAAATGACAGAGTATTTTAAGTCTATTTTCCTGCTATGTGAAAAAAATCGAGCAAAACGCGCCGGCGCGTTTGTCGACCCCAGAGGGTTAATGTATCAAGTAATGAGACTTAGTTTGATACTTGGATGTGTCGCCCATTTGAATTAAACGGTCCTGATGCATTTTGTTGAGGCTCCAGTTGATCTTTGCTGATGTTGTTTTGATGAGAGAGAACCAGTTGGAGTCAGAGGATTTTTGGTGAATGGAAAGACAAGGCCGCCGCCTGGCACAAGCTTGGGGTCCTTAGAAAACTTCTAGTTTAGCATCATCTTCACATCAGGACTTCTCAGGAAGGACCAAGAGAAAGAGAGAGCTAAGAGCACGAAGAGCAAAAAAAGTCAAGAGAGTCAAGAGATTAAAATTAGATCCCAAAAAATCCCAAAATTAGATACATGTTTATACATTTCTCAAGTGGTTATATATAGCATATATAGGATTAGCAGGGTTTATTTCTCCTTCTCAGAAGAGTCAGAGCCCTCTGCACATTCATTTTTTGTGGTCGTAAAGTCTGTTCTGCCAGTGGTGTTAGTTTCGTTGTGATGTTAGTTTCGGGGGAAACATAGACCTTTGTTGGGAGAGTGAGTTTGCCTGACTATTCATTAAATATAATGAATAATTTGTGTGTGTGTGTGATTGGTCCAGACGCTACATACACTACCAGTGGACTAGCCCACACAATTCACATCAGAATTAGGAAAATATCTGTTTTCTTTATAAATCAATATTTTCAAAGAATGTTAATTCATAAGACATTATGTAAAACTATGTGGGAAAAAGTACTTAATAGGCTACTCAATAACTAACTACAAGCCAAGTATACTTATACAAAAGATTGAGTACAAGTATAGGACAAATATACTTAGACTTTTCTTTCAGTATAAGTCACGTATACTTAAAGGAGAACTCCGGGCAATTTTTAAGTTAATCTTGATCGTTATACCTTTGTGAGTACTGTCTATAGAAAAAAAAACGAACCGGATTGGTGATTGCAACACGGAGCTGTTCCCGCAAAATGCCCAGAGCTCCCCCTCAGCTAAAACGGCAGTTATGTGTCTTTGTGCCTCTTAACAGACACAAAATGCAATTAAAATGTCTGTCCAACATGAACAGGGCCCTTACATGTGAACAAGATGCGTTTAGCAAATTAGCCATTGTTTAAATTCACCTAAATAGTGTTTTAGACGGCTAACTGTAGTCTCGCGCTGAAGTCCCGTGGGAACTCAATTGTAGTCAAACAAAGGTAAATAGTAGTGATGGGAAGTCCGGTTCTTTTCCGCGAACCGGTTCTTTCGGACAGTTCGTTTCAATGAACCGGTTCAAGAAATGGTTTGCGTTTGTGCCGTTCCGAATTATGGCAACAGAACTTATTTTCATCGTCTTCCTTTCCATGACCTCGAGATTCTGCGGTTGTGTCTAGTTGTACTTCAACTTGATGCGCAAACTCCCATACAAGTACTACGCGCTAAAGATTACCGCATTTGCAGCGAACACTTTGACAAGGATGACTACACAGACACAACACAGCGGGGCCGGTTGAAGAAAAAAGCGATTCCATGGACGAAAACGTGTGCAACCACTGTGGAGGTAATGTAAACTTTATTTATCCTTCCATTTGGGCGCTGTGTTGCGTCTGTGTAGTCATCCTTGTACGGCACAAACGCAAACCATTTCTTCTTCACCTACACACTGCTATTTACCTTTGGCTACAACTGAGTTCCCACGGGACTTCAGCGCGAGACTACAGCTAGCCGTCTAAAACACTATTTAGGTGAATTTAAACAATGGCTAATTTGCTAAACGCATCTTGTTCACATGTAAAGGCCCTGTTTATGTTGGACAGACATTTTAATTGCATTTTGTGTCTGTTAAGAGGCACAAAGACACTCTTTATGTCTATGCCCCCATAACTGCCGTTTTAGCTGAGGGGGAGCTCTGGGCATTTGCGGGAACAACTCCGTGTTGCAATCACCAATCCGGTTCGTTTTTTTTGTATAGACAGTACTCACAAAGGTATAACGATCAAGATTAACTTAAAAATTGCCCGGAGTTCTCCTTTAAGTGCAATTTTAAGTATATTTCTGAGAAGTACATCAAGTATATTTCTAAGTACATAAAAAGTAGTCTGAAGTATACTTGGTTTTAGTTTAAAGAAAGTGTTAAATTACACTTAATTTTGTGTATTTGTGAATTGTGATCAAATAGTATTTGTGTATTCTTCCTGTAAGTGAATATGTGAATTGAGTGCATGTGGATTTGTTGTCTGCATTTGTGGACTGACGTGTTCATGTGTGGTTTGGATGTGTGCAGGGGTTAAAGTGGGCCGGAACGGTCCGGAACTGTGTTCCGGCACCTCAGATAAATTAATTAATAAATAGATCAATTAATCTCAGCGAATCTCGCTGGTCCTGAGATGGACCGACTGGCCGACCAACCTCCCCGCTGCACGCGAGCGATTACAAATGCGTGAAATGCACTCACGGTGGTTGAGTTAGTTTTAGGTTTGATATTTCGCCGGACATTTGTTTCCCCTTGTTCTATAGGGACGGCAGTCTTACAAAGATATCAATAGCAGGATTAGTTTTAACATTATGTAACCATTGTATATCGACATTAAATATTCGTTCAAAATCACCTACGTGCATTAAGGCTGCATATTTATATCTGAGAATGCTTTGACGCGCTTCCACAGCACATGATGCCAAAGGGAACGTCTGCCAATTCCACCCACTGCGTTAAACGTAGCCTATAATTTGTATTATTTAAAATTACTTTCAAATGCCAAAGCTTGTAGAAGGTTCCTATTGGTAATACTGACCTGGTAGCCTTGAGTAAATTAACTTATCTAAGAAAATGATTCATAAAACTTTTAAATATCAGTTGAGCCTATATGTTTACTTTCTTCACTGACAAAAATGAAAAGACAGTCAAAGTTCAGCTTTAGGAGGGGAATAAATAGGGCAGGATAAGGAGACTGAGAGAAAAACAAAGGTAGAGATGAGGAGAGAGCATGTATTGACAAATAATCTAATGCCCACTGACATGGTTTTAAATCTATGTATTATCCACTTTTTTGGCCTTCAAAAGTCTTAAATTGCACATATGTAGGTCAGAGAAATCTAAATTTTCTCGGGGGAGCATGAACCCCCCTAACTACCTCACATTTAAATGAACATGGCTGTGCCTGTGGGTGGGGCTGTGCTAATGTGGGCTGGTGTAGCTACAGTGCCAGAGATAAATTTTTGTCTCAGTGTTCAGTAAATAAAGTATTATCAAGTAAATATCAAGTAAATAAGTATTGTGATACTTGGTGCCACAGTGACACTCTTGTCCAAAATTTGAGGGTTCCCCCACCTGCCAAATCCCATTTTAACCACTGGATGTGTGTGTTTGGACTCCCTTGTGTGCTTTGGGATCCGTTGCATGCATGTGTTTTTATCAATCTGTTGTCATTCAATACGCATCTCATTAACTCATTGATTGAGCTGGTGTAATCTTTTTTCAGTCAAAGGTTCTGTAAGGATGAGTTGATAGAGACAATAGAAAAGCACTGGTTGCATGTATTCTGGCCATTCACAAAACACCGGAATACATGCAACCATTTCCCCAGAACGCCGTCCCTCCTCAAAACTCCTTTATCTCCAGCCCTGTATAAGTATATAGGAGTGCCTATGCCTATTTGGGGGTGGGGGGAATACATTTTTGTTAATACCTGAATGCAGGATATATTAGTGTGGAATCGGTCTCAAAGCTTGTGCTGATTAACCAGTAATTTGTCCTTTATACTTTTGTAGACATTTGTATTTAATGTGCTTTCTTCTCACTCACAGGTCGAGATCTTGTGATATCAGTGATGGAGGATGTGCTGATCTGAGTTCAGCTCTGAGATCAAACCCGTCTCATCTGAGAGAGCTGGACCTGTGTGAGAATAACATCACAGAATCAGAAGTGAAACAGCTTTCAGCTCTACTGGAACATCCTCAGTGTAAACTGGAGAAACTGAGGTGAGTGGTATTGTTTTTGGTCATGAATTGTTCACAAGGAATACTTTTGTTGTTTATATTTTGCTGTGAAAAACAACAAAAGAGTAAAAAGTAGTAGGACAGTGGTTGTGAGTGCATGCGCTGAATCCCAATCCACACCTTGTCAAATTTTTATTTAAAAAAAGCAACATGTCAACGTAATGTGGGGTTAGTCTGGAGCGCAGCCTTTGACAGGTCGCACACAGAATGAGAAGCGCAGCGCCACACCCTGTCACGTCTAGGACAACTCGAGGTATCGCACACCGGACGCGCACTTTCTCAGTTTATGGCCAGCAATATTGTTATGTTTAAGCCTATCAACAATTTGAAATAAATCTTTTACTTTGTTGGTTAAATTATGTGAAAGCATCCTTTCTATAAAAATAAGGAAAGCAAAACATATAGGTAATTGCTGAAAATATAGCCTATTATTTTCCATTTAATATTTCTGTGGGGGGAGGGGTTATTACATTACCACAAAGTACATTTAGATTTCCAATAATATAAAAAACAGAAAATAATTTATAAGATAATTTAAAGACTTTAAAGCTGTCCTGCTATCCGAATGGTTTTCTTAATAGGCTATATATTCTGATTATACGTTGAAAAATAAAAATAGGTTTGGTTTTACTCTATATTTGCATTTATGTATATGATATTTAGTGAAAAATGTTTAGACTTCAGTTGTCTCGCAAGTCCGACAACGAAATGAATCCAGCCCTTTGAAAGATTCAGCTCGAAGGCCGGTTAGCGCCCTCTGGAGGAAGACACCATATCGCATTCTTGCAGGTAATCTGGACAGATACAGATAGGCTTGTGTGCATTTGTGAATCAAGGCCGTGGAACAACAGTCTCAAAAGTCACGTGATTTGCTGTGCATCAAATTACAGGTACAGATAAAGCATTTGTGGATTGTGAGCAAAGCAATGTAAGGAAAACAATGCATGATTGCTGTGTGCGTGGATCTCTTGCGTGCATTTGTGGATTGCTATGTATGTGTGTGTGTGTGTGTGTATGTGTGTGGATCTCTTGCGTGCATTTGTGGATTGCTATGTGTGTGTGTGTGTGGATCTGTCACGTGCATTTGTGGATTGATTTGCGTGTGTGGATCTCTCGCGTGCATCTGTGGATTGCTTTGTGTGTGTGTGTGGATCTCTCGCGTGCATTTGTGGATCGCTGTGTTTGAGTGGAGCTGTCGCATGCATGTTTGGATTGGTTTGCATGTGTGGATCTTTCGCCTGCATCTGTGGATTGGTTTGCGTGTGTGGATCTCTCTGTGCATCTGTGGATTGCTCTGTGTGTGTGTGGATCTTTCGCCTGCATCTGTGGATTGGTTTGCGTGTGTGGATCTCTGGTGTGCATTTGTGGTTTGGTTTGTGTGTGTGGATCTCTCGCGTGCATTTGTGGATTGGTGCGCGCGCATGCGGATCTCTCGCGTGCATTTGTGGATTGGTGCGCGCGCATGCGGATCTCTCGCGTGCATTTGTGGATTGGTTTGCATGTGTGGATCTTTCGCCTGCATCTGTGGATTGGTTTGCGTGTGTGGATCTCTCCGTGCATCTGTGGATTGCTCTGTGTGTGTGTGGATCTTTCGCCTGCATCTGTGGATTGGTTTGCGTGTGTGGATCTCTGGTGTGCATTTGTGGTTTGGTTTGTGTGTGTGGATCTCTCGCGTGCATTTGTGGATTGGTGCGCGCGCATGCGGATCTCTCGCGTGCATTTGTGGATTGGTGCGCGCGCATGCGGATCTCTCGCGTGCATTTGTGGATTGGTGCGCGCGCATGCGGATCTCTCGCGTGCATTTGTGGATTGGTGCGCGCGCATGCGGATGTCTCGCGTGCATTTGTGGATTGGTGCGCGCGCATGTGGATCTCTCGCATGCATTTGTGGATCAGTGCGCGCGCATGTGGATCTCTCGCATGCATTTGTGGATCGGTGCGCGCGCATGTGGATCTCTCGCATGCATTTGTGGATCGTGCACGCGCATGTGGATCTCTCGCATGCATTTGTGGATCGTGCACGCGCATGTGGATCTCTCGCATGCATTTGTGGATCGTGCACGCGCATGTGGATCTCTCGCATGCA
Organism: Gila orcuttii; assembly: GCA_026230005.1. Lineage (NCBI taxonomy): Eukaryota > Metazoa > Chordata > Actinopteri > Cypriniformes > Leuciscidae > Gila > Gila orcuttii. The sequence goes on from JAPDVR010000025.1 coordinate 967,852, forward strand.
TTTTTGGATCAGTGTGCGCGCATGTGGATCTCTCGCATGCATTTGTGTATTGGTGCACGCGCATGCGGATCTCTCGCATGCATTTGTGGATCGGTGCGCGCGCATGTGGATCTCTCGCATGCATTTGTGGATCGGTGCGCGCGCATGTGGATCTCTCGCGTGCATTTGTGGATCAGTGCGCGCGCATGTGGATCTCTCGCATGCATTTGTGGATCGTGCACGCGCATGTGGATCTCTCGCATGCATTTGTGGATCAGGCACGCGCATGTGGATCTCTCGCATGCATTTGTGGATCGTGCGCGCGCATGTGGATCTATCGCATGCATTTGTGTATTGGTGCACGCGCATGTGGATCTCTCGCATGCATTTGTGGATCTGTGCGCGCGCATGTGGATCTCTCGCATGCATTTGTGGATCGTGCACGCGCATGTGGATCTCTCGCATGCATTTGTGGATCGGTGCGCGCACATGTGGATCTCTCGCATGCATTTGTGTATTGGTGCACGCGCATGCGGATCTCTCGCATGCATTTGTGGATCGGTGCGCGCGCATGTGGATCTCTCGCATGCATTTGTGTATTGGTGCACGCGCATGTGGATCTCTCGCATGCATTTGTGGATCGGTGCGCGCGCATGTGGATCTCTCGCATGCATTTGTGTATTGGTGCACGCGCATGCGGATCTCTCGCATGCATTTGTGGAAGGATTTGAGACTGTTTTCACTCCATACTCATTATTCCATTTCTGTTCGTCAAATGTCTGTAAAATGTTTTACATTTATGTTTCAGTTGTTGAATGTTCATTCAGATATTTACTCATAATAAGAAATTTGCTGTAATTAAAAGCAGTGAAAGTGAGAGGACATTTCTTTTTTGGCTGATTATATTAAGTATATGGATACGTTTGTGTCACGGGCTGGTACGAATGACAGGAAGGAAAAGCAAGTTAACAGTTTATTTGGATAAACACAGAGTCGGCAGTGCAACCAGATGGAGAAGGTGACACAGGGACAAGATGGTCAGGATCCGTGAAGTGATGCGGTGACGAGACGATGGTGAGACAAACGTAGAACTCGAATCCAGACGAAGAGACAGGAACACAGGGCAGGAACTGGACACCGGAAACATCAACACAAACCACATGAAACAACGATCTGACAAGGATGAGAGAACAGCGGTGAGTATAAATAGTGTGGTGATGATCGACTGCAGCTGGTGAAGTGATGATGAGCAGCTGGAGCGGATCAAGTGATGTTATACAGACACACCCTTCACACACGTGCATTCATACAACAACATAAATACGAGACTAGAAGGAAACAGAGAAACGTCTACCGTGACAGTACCCCTCCTCTTAAGAATGCCTCCTGCCGTTCTCAGACTCCCTTACCTGTCGATTGTAATCATCGATAAGAGAGTGATCAAGAATGTCCCTAGCAGGAACCCAACTTCTCTCCTCCGGACCGTAACCTTCCCAATCCACCAAGTACTGGAATCCGCGTCCCCTCCGTCTAGAATCCAGAATACGGTTGACCGAATAGGATGGTTCCCCATCTACGAGTCGCGGCGGTGGGGGAACCGGGACTGGCGGATTAATGCGAGCATAAAACACGGGTTTGACTTTGGATACATGGAACACGGGATGAATTCTCCTGTACGCAGGAGGAAGTTTGAGGCGGATTGCCACCGGACTAACGAACTTGGTGACAGCGAACGGGCCAATAAATTTGGGAGCAAGTTTATTCGAGACGGATCGGAGAGGAATGTTCTTGGTAGAAAGCCACACTTTAGAACCGACGACGTATACGGGAGGTCTCCGCCGGTGGCGATCGGCTTTGACCTTGATGCGTGCTCCCACTTGTAGTAGAGTCTCGCGGGCTCTAGTCCAAGTTCGATGACACCTCTGGATGAAGGCGTGGGCGGAGGGGACCGCGACTTCGGACTCCAGACTAGGAAAAATTGGTGGCTGGTAACCTACACTACATTCAAATGGAGATAGGCCCGTAGATGACACTGGTAACGTATTGTGGGCGTACTCCACCATAGACAGTTGCTGACTCCAAGAGGAAGGATTCTTGGAAACCAAACATCGCAACGTTCTTTCCAAATCCTGGTTGGCTCTCTCAGTTTGACCATTGCTCTGGGGATGAAACCCAGAGGACAGACTAACAGTCGCCCCCAGTAATCTACAAAATTCTCGCCAAAATTTGGACACAAATTGGGGACCCCTGTCGGAAACCACGTCTATCGGGAGGCCATGTAACCGAAAGACGTGATCTACGATCGTTGCCGCTGTCTCCTTAGCTGAGGGCAATTTGGGTAAGGGAATGAGATGTGCTGCCTTCGAGAATCGGTCCACCACAGTTAAAACCACTGTGTTACCCTGAGAGGGTGGGAGGGCGGTAATGAAATCTAGAGCGATATGGGACCAGGGTCTCGAAGGCACCGGCAGCGGCTGAAGTAACCCATCTGGAGGTTGATTGGAAGACTTACCAATGGCACAAACTGAGCAAGCCAAAACAAAATCGTGAATGTCGCGAGCCATACGTGGCCACCAAAATCGTTGCTTGACTGAAAACCCAGTTCGATTAATTCCTGGATGACAAGCTATGTTGGAACTGTGACCCCACTGGATAACGTCAGACCGTAATCCCTCCGGCACAAACAAACGGTTCGGTGGGCATCCGGGCGGAGGCGTTACCCCTTCTAAGGCTCTCTTGACCTTCGCTTCGATCTCCCATGTGAGTGTTGAAACAAATATGGTTTCGGGTAAAATACACTCGGGAGTAGACGGGCGTTCGGAAAAATCAAATATGCGAGATAATGAGTCGGGTTTGATGTTCTTGGAACCCGGACGGTAAGAGCGAGTAAAATCAAAACGACCGAAAAAAAGTGCCCACCAAGCCTGCCTGGAGTTCAATCTTCTAGCAGTTCTGATGTATTCGAGATTCTTATGATCAGTCCAGACGATAAAAGGTACCCCCGACCCTTCTAACCAGTGACGCCACTCCTCCAACGCCAACTTGACTGCCAATAGCTCTCTGTTACCAATGTCATAATTACGTTCGGCTGGGGATAATCGATGAGAAAAAAACGCGCAAGGGTGCACCTTGTCGTCCACAGGTGAACGCTGGGATAACACTGCTCCTACTCCCACCTCTTACGCGTCGACCTCCACCACGAACTGACGTGATGAATCAGGGGCTATGAGAATGGGAGCTGAAACAAAGCGGCTTTTCAGTTTAGAGAACACAGCCTCGGCTGAGTCGGACCACCTGAACGCAGTTCGGGGGGAGGTCAAGGCAGTCAGAGGCGCGACTAGCTGGCTGAAATTGCGAATGAAACGCCGGTAAAAATTGGCGAACCCCAGAAACCTCAACAGGGCCTTGCGTGAATCTGGACTTGGCCAATCAACCACAGCCTTGATCTTCTCAGGGTCCATCCGCATACCCTCGGACGACACGATGTACCCTAGAAAAGGAACAGACTGTGCATGAAAATCGCATTTCTCCGCCTTGACAAAAAGCCCATTCTCTAGCAACCTCTGAAGCACTCGTCGGACGTGTTGCACATGTTCCTGGAGAGACGAAGAAAAAATCAATATGTCATCCAGGTAAACATATATGAACTGATCGATCATGTCTCGCAACACGTCATTGATGAGTGCCTGGAAAACTGCTGGGGAGTTGGACAGCCCGAACGGCATAACCAAATATTCAAAGTGCCCCCTAGGGGTGTTAAAAGCAGTTTTCTACTCATCTCCCTCCCTAATGCAAACCAAATGATTAGCGTTACGTAAGTCCAACTTTGTGAAGATAGATGCTCCCTGCAACCTCTCGAAGGCTGAAGACATCAACGGCAAACGATTAGTATTCTTTACCGTGATGTTATTCAACCCTCGGTAATCAATGCAAGGTCGCAACGATCCATCTTTCTTCCCCACAAAAAAGAACCCCACCCCCGCTGGAGAAGAGGAAGGGCGAATGAACTTGGTTGCCAGAGAATCAGAAATATATTTCTCCATGGCCTCTCTTTCAGGAATTGAAAGTGAATATAACTTGCCCTTAGGCGGAGACTTACCGGGCAGTAAATCTATAGCACAGTCATAGGGACGATGCGGAGGGAGAGAAGCAGCACGAGACTTACTGAACACTTCCTTCAGGTCCAGATACTCCACGGGCACGTTAGACAAATCCCCTGCTTCCTCCTGCAACACAGAAACAGACACAGATGAACAAGCAGACACAAGACAAGACTTATGACATTCCTTGTTCCACTCCAGCACAGCTTTATTAATCCAGTCCACACGAGGGTTGTGTTTGATCAACCAAGGGTGTCCGAGAACAACGGGTGCCAGAGGTGAGTCCAAAATAAGAAAAGAAATAGTCTCGGTGTGGTTGCCAGAGGTAATGAGTGTGATGTCTTCAGTGGTGTGGGAAATGATGGGAAGCTCTTGACCATTTAATGCGTGAACTGAAATCCGGTGAGTGAGGGGTCGGAGGGGAATCTGGGATGTAAGTGCGAAATTATAGTCCATAAAATTATCTTCCGCCCCGGAGTCCAACAGTGCAAGACAATCGTGCTGATGGACTGACCATCTTAGTCTAACCGGGAGGAGCGTGGAGGTAGATGTAGTCGATGAGGTCTTCCTGGCGGAGATCCCACCCGATAGTAGCCTCGAGTTTACTATCGGGCTTGGCCTTTTCCCGGGCAGTTGTAAGCATAATGTCCCGCTCCACCACAATACAGGCACAGGTCCTGGGACCTCCGCCTCTCCCTCTCCTCCCAGGAAAGCCGAGCTCGACCCACCTGCATGGGCTCGGGATCGAAGACGGGGCTGACCACGTCCCTGCCGCTGGATCTGGGAACGTCGACTCCTCCGAAGGTACGGGTCTCTCGATCCTAGATAGCCGAGCGTCCACCCGCAGAGCAAGATCAATCAGCTCGTTCAGTGTGGTTGGAAGATCCAGGGCGTAGATCTCTCTCTGGACGTGGTCAGCCAGCCCATGCAGGAACATATCCCACTGCGTCTCCTCGTTCCAGCCGCACTCTGCCGCCAAGGTCCGGAAATATATGGAGAAGTCTGAGACCGATCTTTCTCCTTGACGTAGTTCCGTCAATGCTCTAGCTGCTTCCCTTCCCGAAACAGCCCGGTCAAAAACCTTCTTCATCTCGGCGCCGAGGGTCTGGAACGAGGCGCAGCATGGATTCTGATTCTCCCACACCGCCGTTCCCCAGAGCGCTGCCTTCCCTGTAAGCAACGTTAGTACGAAAGCCACTTTAGCCTGTTCAGTCTCAAATGTGCGTGGTTGCAGAGCGAAATGCATCGTGCAACGAGTCAGGAATGCTCTACAAAAGGCAGGTTCCCCTGAATAATGCTCCGGTACCAGCAGGCGGGGCTCCGACATCGCGGGTCTTTCTGGAAGTGGTGGGGGAACGGTCGGTGTGAGCGGCGCAGTGGGAATCTGAAGCCGTTGGATATGCTGGGTGAGCTCGGACACCTGCGTCACCAAGGCTTGCACTGCGCGACCTGTATCGCTGATCTCTCTCTGTTGAGCATCCATCCTCCTGGTGCTATGATGAATAAACTCTTCCACGGGACTCTGCGGTGAACTCGCTGCTTCCATCCTCAGGTCAGATCGTTCTGTCACGGGCTGGTACGAATGACAGGAAGCAAAAGCAAGTTAACAGTTTATTTGGATAAACACAGAGTCGGCAGTGCAACCAGATGGAGAAGGTGACACAGGGACAAGATGGTCAGGATCCGTGAAGTGATGCGGTGACAAGACGATGGTGAGACAAACGTAGAACTCGAATCCAGACGAAGAGACAGGAACACAGGGCAGGAACTGGACACCGGAAACATCAACACGAACCACATGAAAAAACGATCTGACAAGGATGAGAGAACAGCGGTGAGTATAAATAGTGTGGTGATGATCGACTGCAGCTGGTGAAGTGATGATGAGCAGCTGATGCGGATCAAGTGATGTCATACAGACACACCCTTCACACACATGCATTCATACAACAACATAAACACGAGACTAGAAGGAAACAGAGAAACGTCTACCGTGACAGTTTGTTTCCATTTTTGTTTTTTAATTCCACTGGAGTGGATAGCAGGAAACTGGTCTGAGAGTGTCCTAGAGAAACACTGCTGCGGTCACTTTCCAGACCCTGATCACTGTCCAATACACACGCAAACTACTACACTGAAAAAATATGAGTGTAGATACTTTCAGTTTTTATGATATGAAATGTTAAACATTGAATGAAACATTAAATATATTTACATGCCAAAATACCTTACCATTCAAATCAGAAAATTCAAAACAAATGTGTTTAAAAAAATTATAGCAGTAACAATAAAGTATTACTAATGTTTGAAACATCTGTTTTAATTTCTTCATAATTCATAGGTCTGAAATTGACCAATTCATATTTAGTGAACTTTAGTCTCTAAAATACCTTTCAACAATTGTTTTTAATAATTACCTGGTTCTCATTGTATTCTGACTATTTTTATTTCTCACACTCACAGGTTGAGATCTTGTGGTATCAGTGATGGAGGTTGTGCTGTTCTCAGTTCAGCTCTGAGATCAAACCCGTCTCATCTGAGAGAACTGGACCTGAGTAAGAATAACATCACAGAATCAGGAGTGATGCAGATTTCAGATCTACTGGAACATCCTCAGTGTAAACTGGAGAAACTGGAGTGAGTGGTATTGTGCATATTTGTTAATACAAAATAACACAATCTATCACTGTTCAATGTATTTTTAGGGGTTCAATAATGATATGCTGAAACCCTATTGTAACTGTGGGCCAAGAACCGAAGATGCGTAGGTACTAATTGTATCCGTTGGTGTTCTTATTATTCTTCCGTTTCTTCCTCTGCTCTGGGAGTCTATGGCAGGTCATGGAACCGCTTGCGGCAAAGTTATGAAATTTGTCACACAGATAAAATGAAATTCAAGTTAATTTGTCATACCGTTCTTGGATAACTCGCAAAAGAATTTGATGAAGAGCACGCCAAAATAAACGTGAAGGTATATCTCAGCAACTCTTTAGTGTATTCTGACCAAACTTGGTGTGTGTTATGACAACCATGAACTGAGGCTACCCAGTTTTAGCACAGTGCCACCTAGTGGTCAGGAGATATGAAAAATGAATTGATCTGATTTCATTTCCAGTATGCAATTTTGCATATCTTGGATTTTCTGAAAAATATACTTTTTCGAACTCCTAATAGCCCGTTTGTATGATTCACTCAAAACTCAGCATGCACCATCTAGAAACCTTCATGGAAAAAAGTTGTTAAAAGAATTTTGATTCTGTGAATCACACTCGTGATGGGACGTTAAAACTTTTGAATTAGGCAGGGCCCCTTTCATTAAAGTGGCTAGAACTCTTGAACGCAATGAGATATATGCACCAAACTTGTTATACTTATGTAAGAGCTCATTCTGTGGTCATGCAGAAAAAATAATTGCGGCAATTCACCACTTGGCGGCACTGTAATACAAAAAAAAAACATAAACCCGCTATAATTATGCAACCGTTAGTCCGATTGACTTGAAAATTTTCAAGACCCACCCACTTTTTAAGACCAATGATACTAGACCCACTCACTTTTTCCGTCTCTAATTCAGCGCGTATGTCTGTTTGCTTTTCAGAGCGCCGTCAGTCAAATCCATTCCACTTGAGGAATACCCTAATAAATTAAACTCCATTTCTGCTGAATCATTATATTTCTCAACGAGCCGCAACTGACGAAAATAACCGCCCGTTGTACCCCTCCTGTCAAATACTGCGTTGCAAACATCAATAACAGCTTTAAGTTGTCAATGCTGGCAAATGAGCATGGTATCAGGAGCAGGATAATCCACAGATAGCTGTGCATTTAATGCACGACGTAAAGTGGAGTTTAGTTTAAAGGCACCAGAATACATGAAATGGCATTTACTCCAGTAGCATTTTTCTGGGGGAGGACCCACCCACTTTTTTTTTTGCTTCCGACACCGATGTTTGATTTGCTCAAATCTTGACATGCATCATCTAGAGACCCTCACAGCAAAAAGTTATCAAAAGAATTTTGGGTAACACTTTATAATAACAGCATGTGTTATTATAAAGCATGATTTATAGTTTTAAAAACATTAAAACTAATGATTTAATGCTTAATCATTAGTTAAGCATTAGTAAATAGTTAATTTATAATTTATAAAACATTAATAGACATTAACCAGTTTAAAAATACAGCTATAAATGATTTATTCTTGATTTATAAGCATATCTATAATGTTTAATAATTGTATTTTCATACTTTTTATATGAACAATTTATCATTTCTACATTAACTATTACATAATTTACAATCCAGTTATATAGGAGTTGTTAGTGGTTCATAAGATTATTTAGAAAGTGTAAGTAAATGATTAATAAACGATTTAAATGTACATTTATACATCTTATTATTTAGACGTAGTAATAGTAACTCGGTGTGTGAATAAATGCTTTATTAACACATATTTCTACTGTAATTCATGATTAATTCAGGTAGTTATAAAACATTTAGTAGTTGTCAGTTAACTATTTTTGTGAGCTTATCTAAAGTGAGGACTATTTATGCCTCATAAAGCTTTTACAAAGGAGATTTAAAGGCTTAGTTCTCTTTTAAACAGAAAAAGGAAACAAACACAACACAGAGTGATAGAGAACATGTAAATATTTATTTCAAGATGCAATCAATAAAACTGTAAATGAAACTGTACAACTGTACACTTGATATAACATGAAAAATAAACCTGAGGTGAAATCCATGTGGGGAATGAATTCCTCTCTCTAAATCCCCGATTGCACAAACCCTACTGAAATGATGCTAAAATCGTCTTTTTAATTAGCTCCTGAGCACCACGATCAAGCAGCCTGCAGCAGAAACAGCCAATCAGGCTGACTGAAGCTGCTTTTAAATAAGACGCCCTGTTTGAGAGTTGCCAATGGAGTGCATAGGAATCGGATCAGCTGATATGGGCTGGGTTGGTGATAGCTGGGCTTGATTACGAGGCCTGCCTGAACTAACGCAGAATGCTTGACTGAGTTTTACTTTTGTTAACTCAGACAGTTTAGTCACAATTATAGCATCCAAATTGCATTTGAAAGCATCGCCAGTGGTCCATGCATATCGACTGTCACTAAAAATCAGTGGTAAAACGTAAGGAAATGCTAGATTTTTTTTATAGCTGGCAAAGTTAAAGTCTAATGATATAGACTCACACATTATCATTGTTATTTCAAAAGTAACTGAATGCCCTGCTACATATATTAGCCTACAGTAATCGTAATTCTATTTAAAACATATTAATGTACATGTATAATTATAATGTCATTATAAAATATATAGTTATTTATATACACACTATAAATGCATATATTTGAAAATAATACATTTTCAACTTAAATAAAAACGTTCCATGCATAGCCTAGATCTACGTAGAATCCCAATGATATATTTAATTACACGAATTAAGCATAAAATTGAGGTATTATCGAAATATCTAAAATTTTAATAACAATTGCTTATTTAACAACAGGCAAGTAAAACGATCAGGGTTACATTTTAGACACACACATACCTCTGAAAGGATAGAAAAGTCCTCGGACTTGGTACCGCATTGCTCGCAAGACGTAACTTGCTTTGGTCGTCAACAAGGCCGAAGTCCACCATTCTCCTATAATTTAGATGTGTCCATGGTTGATGGCCAACCAACCGCCGGGGCCAGAGTCTAGCCCTGCAGCATCGCGGGGAAACATATTCAACGCACTTGAACTTCTGCACCACGAAAACAAACACTTGCGTCCCATGATTGTCTCTCTCCTCTACCTACACGATATCACAGTTTGACATGTCTGTCATTGGAAAGATCCATGTGGTGTCATGAATAATTAAGAGACAGTGTCTTCTCATAGGATATGAAAACTCAGTCTCATTAATAATTGTGAGACACCAATGAGTCATCAACGCACTAACAGTGCTCTGCGGACAGGATGAAGATTTTAAACCCGGAAGACAAATACAGCGGGGAAAAAACTAAAATTTAACCATTTTCACCCTACTATTAAATCTAACAGATGCTAACATTGTCTTTGTAGCAAAGTTCAGGGAAGAAGGAGGTGGGAACCGGCGAATAATCAAAAATACTTTATTTAAAAATAAAACAAACAAACCAAAGAACCGCCAGCAGCCCCTGTAAATAAAAGTAAAACACAACATAAACACAGGCCTGTTCCTCTCTCGATCATCAACGTTGTCACTCCTCCTTTATGCTTCCGCTCCTCTGTGAGAGACGCGAGACCGGTGTGCTCACAGGTGTTGCTCATTAACACTCGCACCACCGGCCTCGCTCCGTTCTCTCACGTCCCTCGGCCTTGTCCTGTTCGCCACAGTCTTCAATGGTGTTCAACACACATACCTCTGTTAAAATCTCAGAAAATTTGGTTTAGGGTTTCATGACCCTTTAAAGGTGCAGTGTGTGATTTTTAGCGGCATCTAGCGGTTCGGCTGCGAGTTGCACTGAGGGCTCAGCCCACTGCTCACCCCTCCCTTTCGAAGAAGCTACGGTGGCTAAAATGGGACAAACATATCGTCGTCTGAGACAGCAGAGAATAGCCAGAGTAAGCCAAGAGTGTGTAACATTGTCACTGTTTCTGTACCACAGTCCATTATAAACCACACCATGGATAAAGTTTACAAAGCCATAGTCAGGTGAGAATCAAGGGTCTTAATATATAATATAATAATAGTAATCAGCTGATTGTCTCACAAACGTAACCAGCACATTTCCCCCCCATAGCAAACCCATAATACAGCGAGGGAGAAGAACCACATGAAACTATGCAACTATATATTTTTTATATAAGTAGTAAAAGTTTAAGCTGGCTAAATATGAGCTGTTACTGTGGCTGAGCTGTTTAAAGCGTAAAGCCTTGTTTAAACTCGACGCGTCCGCATGAGCCCAAAGGTGCGCGCGGCAGAGATGGCATGATTGTAACAGCGCGCGCGCCTCCGCATCCCCTAGACACCATTTACTACACACAATAGGCTTTTTTTCTCTGATTTTGAAAACTCTTCGCGATCGACTTAAAATGCTTCCAAGATCGACTTGTCGACCGCGATCGACGGGTTGGTGACTGCTGTAACGTTACTGTTTATGGTCAATGACAAGAGTACTAATCAGCTGTCTCACGAACGTAACCAGCACATTTATCCCCACATAGCAAAGCCATAACACGGCGAGGGAGAAGAACTAAGTTACATGAACAATCCAACTACATATTTTACACCACTGACAAGGGAAAAGTCACTACTCACGGTGTTTATGGCTAGCTTCTAGCTTTCTGCTGCTTCTCTTTCAAGCTAGTGACGAAACGCGCTCTGTAGCGCTGTGTGTTCGCGTTCGGCTACGGTAGAAACATGACGTCACAATATGTCGACCTTCATAGAAGGGGGCGCCCGCGGTTATGTAGATATAAATGTCTCTTCTAAGGTAATAAAAACATTACGGTTTATTAAGTAAGTTCTTTATACACCACTGAAAACATAGTTATGGATTTTATATTGCATTTCTGTTAATAGATACTCAATTTTTACACATTGCACCTTTAAGGACACAAGTAGAGAAACGAGCAGTTCATTGATATTTCCACACAGGCACTTCTTAGAAATATCACTGCTCATGTTTTCTTTATTTTTGGTTGAAGAAGTCCTTTAATTAAGTATGTAAATTAAACATTGTATTTGCTTTATTTGTTCAGATTAATTAAAATTTTTTAGTTAAAATAATATTTTTTAAATTTCCAGCTAGCACAATACCGGTGTTACCAATTTGAACACAGATACTATATTGTGTAAATGATTAGATCTTGGCAGTCTAGCACACATAGACTTTGCTTTTTGTAGTCATTGTCTTATCACTTTATTCATTGAAAACAGGTTGAGATCTTGTCATATCAGTGACAGAGGTTGTGCTGTTCTGAGGTCAGCTCTGAGAACAAACCCGACTCTGAGAGAGCTGGACCTGAGTGAGAATTACGTGAATGAATTGGGAGTGAAGATGCTTTCAGATCTACTGGCAGATCCTCAGTGTAAAATGGAGAAATTGGGGTGAGTGTCACTGGCTTTATTTTATATATTTGTTTGAAAGAAGACCAAATGAACCAGAAACTGGAGTGAGTTGAAGAATTAAGAGACTGTCTGTTCTAGATGGAATCAACAGTTTGTTTATTTAGAGCACACAACCTGTGGCACACATGCCAATATCAGCACACAGAGGGTTAATCACTGACATATGAGTAATAGCGAGAGAACTGTACTGCATTCATTTAGATTAGGGATGCACCGAAATGAAAATTCTTGGCCGAAGCCGAATAATAATGAAACGCTTGGCCGAAGGCCGAACACCGAACGTGGTGTTTCACATTTTTTCCATTTATTTTGCCAATTTTTTCACCATTGCATTTCATTAAATAGTAAAAATATGCTTTTTTGCTATTTTGTCTTGCTTTTTAGAGAAAAAAATCAAATTGCAAAAATACAATTTATTTAACATTGAATTTTTTTTATTATTTAAACAAAGCACAATATAACTTAAAATAAATAAATTAGTAAAATAAAAAATATATTTTTATTTGGCCATCTTTGAAGCCCCCCTTCTGGAATAGCCTATGTTAGGCCTATAACTGACTGCTGAAAGAATGTAACTAAAAAAGTGCATTGAAAGGTGCCCCAAAAAAAAATGACCCACAACAAATGAATAACTGTCCTAGACATAAGATTCTTTTGCGGTTTACATACACTTTATCGTGGGCGTTGACAGGTTTGCATGGATTTGCCTCAGATCATTTGGGTTTCAATATAGCGCACGCTCTCCGTGGCGATTAGCAGATAAGGAGTTGCCATGAGAACGACTGACATCTCTCTCTTTTCATACAGATTACATAAACAGAGAATATTTGTTTTCGTTTTGAATTAGATCATTTAAAAGTAGACAATTAAATGATTATAAAGATATATTGCCTTTGCCTGTGTGACTAGTATTGGCTGAGTTTTGTTTAAGTTTAGAGACGTTCTCCAGAAAAAAACTTCACGGAGACAGAGGCAGAAAGCAGACCGTTTATTTTCTTTATTTTACAAAAGCACAGTTTTGTTTCGATTGTAAGTGGACACAAGTAGACATTTAACAGTTTATTTTTTCATATTTCTTAAGTCTGCAGTTAAGACCTTAAATGACGGAGTATTTAAGTCTATTTTGCTGCTATGTGAAAAAAATCCAGCAAAACGCGGCGGCGCGTTTGTCAACTACAGAGGGTTAAAAGACGCTTTAGTGCTGCAAGTAAGGGTATAACGTCTGCCACAGATGCATCAGACGAGCTTCTCTTCGGTTATCTGCTCAAAGGGGGCATGTTTGCTGCATTTATAAAGCACGCCTCTCACTCTACGCTGGTTACTATTTGATCGCGTCATCAAAAACGTCATTGTTCGGTCAAATTTATTCGGTCTTTTTACTTATTCGGCCGAACACCGAAAGTACTTTTTTTGCTATTTTCGGCCGAATAATTTCGGTTGCCGAACATTCGGTGCATCCCTAATTTAGATATACATTTAGAGTTAATCTTTTCTCATAGACACACAGCCTAACTTAACTTGTGAGCTAAAAATGCTATTTAGCGCTCTGGGTTTCAGAAAAGCGCAATATAAATAAAATGTATCGTCATCATCATTAAAGTGTGTGAATTAACCTGTTAGTCAGCAGAAGTAAGCCATTCCGAGAGTGTTTCCCAATCCAGGATTGGGAAACACTGACAAACCATTTGCACGACCGCTGCACATCATGAGCCGCTGAAAGTGACAGATCAAGGTTGCAGAGCTGTACTTACAGTGTGAATCACACACGTCTGTTTCGTTCAGTCACTGCGTGATTGAGTGAAGGACAGTGTGATCTGCACTAGCTTTCAAAGTAAAATAAATTACTAATATCAATGTTGGAGATTTTTAACTAGGTATACAAAGTAAGGAGATGCACAAACTACAACAATAATGCATGTGGTGGGGTTCAGTACGGCCATATTGGAAAACTGTTTTTAAAATAAACTTAACTTTAAACATTTCATAAAAAATTGCTTCAGAAATAATAAATAGTCAGTCTTGCGTTACTAATCAAATAAAAAAGTTTGAGATTTAGTTGATTTTTCTATTACAATTGAACCTTTAAAAATAGTTGTATACAATGTATTTATATAATTATAAATGTGTATGTGATATAAGGCAGGAAGAATTTTTGTGTCCAGTTAATAACTAGAAAAAACATAAATGGCGCTTAATAACAAAAAGGTTGCTGACCCCTAATTTCATGTACAAATAGATTTATTCAAATTGTTCATTATATTACAGCAACATGTCAACAGAGAAAACATGTTTAATGATGAGTAGATAAACAGTTTGTTTCAGGTGAACTTAATCCAACTTGCCCGATTCTCATTATTGTAGATTAAAGCCCAATAATTACTTGAATCTTGATTCTCACAGGACATTAACACATGCTTCTTTTCACTTTCACAGGTTGAGATCTTGTCGTATCAGTGATGGAGGTTGGGCTGATCTGAGTTCAGCTCTGAGATCAAACCTGTCTCTGAGAGAGCTGGACCTGAGTGGGAATTACTTTAGATATTCAGGACTGAAGCAGCTTTCAGCTCTACTGAAACATCCTCAGTGTAAACTGGAGAAACTGGAGTGAGACTCATTGGCTTTATTTGTTTTAGTAAAGACTGGAAGTACTATAGTTTTTAGTTATAATTAAGTTGATTTTTTCTCCTGGTAGCACTTTACAATAAGGTTCATTAGTTAACATTAGTTAAGGTATTAACTAACATGAATTAACAATGAGCAATACATTTGTTACAGTATTTGTTAATCTTTGTGAACGTTAGTTCATAAAAATACAGCTGTTTATTGTTTGTTCATGTTAGTTCACAGTGCATTAACTAATGTTAACAAATACAACTTTTGATTTTAATAATGTATTAGTACATTTTGAAATGAACATTAACAAAGATTAATAAATTCTGTAGAAGTATTGTTCATTATTAGTTCATGTTACCTAATCTATTTAACTAATGTTAACTAATGAAATCTTATTGTAAAGTGTTACCTTTTTCCCTATACTTTACTTCCTATATCAGTATTTAATGTGTTTTCTTCACACTCACAGGTTGAGATCTTGTCATATCAGTGATGGAGGTTGTGCTGATCTGAGTTCAGCTCTGAGATCAAACCCGTCTCATCTGAGAGAACTGGACCTGAGTGAGAATGTCATCACAGAATCAGGAATAAAGCAGCTTTCAGATCTACTGAAACATCCTCAGTGTAAACTGGAGAAACTGGAGTGAGACTCATTGGCTTTATTTGTTTTAGTAAAGACTGGAAGTACTATAGTTTTTAGTTATAATTAAGTTAAAGTTTTTTCCTGGTAACACTTTACAATAAGGTTTCATTAGTTAACATTAGTTAACCCTTGTGCATCAATTAAAAAAAGTTACACATAGGTACACAGAGGACAAAAATGTCCATGTTTAAAAACTGTCATAAAAATGGGAAGCTTGGGAGCACAGACTTAAGTTTGGTATCATTTTAAAGAAGACCCTTGGCAGATTATTGCTGAAGTAAAAAAATTATAATAAGTAAATCCCAAAAAAAATTATATAGGTATAAGTTTATGAAAATTATTTATGAAAATTATTTTATACAAAATATATATTTTATAAATCAAATTGAACTCTAAAACGGCAAGAAAATAAAAGCCATAAATCTAACTAAATTGTGTTCCAAATTTGAGGATGATATCTCAAAAAATGAGCTTTCGGTAAGAGTTTGTTTGGGCGCAGTAACAGATTTTCCACATTGGGTGCCAGCAAAACTCCACTAGTCACACAGTGATTGGATTTGTTATTTGCAGTTGAGTTTTTCTCTCTCAATATTACAAACACACACATGCACACACACACACATTTTTTTATAACACACATACTAACCACACTCTGACATCCATACCAACACACCCACACAAATATCGTTGCATAATTTATCCAATTGGCTCTATAATATGCCGAAGCAGAAAACAGGAATAAAGCGATATTTGTTTTATAGGCCAAACCTGGAAAAATGGCACCATCTGATAAAAAAATAGTCAAAATTAAAAATTTTAAGCCTTGCCAACATAATGAAAGCCTCTTAACAAAGATTGCATCATTTTATAGTTGAATGGCCCTGAGATAAAAAATTGCAGTTTTAATGGGTTTCAATGGGGACATTTTTGTCCAAAAGGCGCTGAGAGGGAAGTATTTTGTGGACCTAGTGCAAAAAAGATTTTTCAAAGGAAATGGGGGTGAAATAGTAAAATTACAATAAAAATACACACCTGTGCCAAAATTCATGCAGTTAACATTAACAAAAAAAAAAAAAGTTACACATAGCTACAAAGTGGACAAAAATGTCCATGTCAAAAAACTGTCATAAAAATGTTAGGTTTGGGTGCAAAGACTTAAGTTTGGTCTCATTTTAAAGAGGACCCTTGGCAGATTATTGCTGAAGTTAAACAAGTGAAAAAAGTCAAACCAAAAATTTTGTATAGAGGTTTAAGTTTATGAAAATTATTTATGAACATTATTATCGTTATTTTATATAAAATATATATTTTATGAAACATGTTGAACTCTAAAACTGATATAAATTCAAAGCCATAAATCTAAACAAGTTGTGTTCCAAATTTGAGGATGATATCTCAAAAAATTAGCTTTCGGTAAGAGTTTTTTTGGGCGCAGTAACACATTTTCCCCATTGGGTGCCAGCAAAACTCCACTGGTCACACAGTAATTGGATTTTAGATTTGCAATTGAGTTTTTCTCTCTCAAATATTACAAGCACACAAACACATATACACACACATTTTTTTTTATTACACACATACAAACCACACTCTGACATCCATACCAACACACCCACACAATTATCGTTCCACAATTTATCCAATTGGCTCTATAATATGCCGAAGCAGAAAACAGGAATAAAGCGATATTTGTTTTATAGGCCAAACCTGGAAAAATGGCACCATCTGATAAAAAATAGTAAAAATTTAAATTTTGAAGCCTTGTCAACAGAATGAAAGCCTCTTAACAAAGATTGCATCATTTTATAGTTAAATGGCCCTGGGATTAAAAATTGCAGTTTTAATGGGTTTCAATGGGGACATTTTTGTCCAAAAGGCGCTGAGTGGGAGTATTTTGTGTAGCTAGTGCAAAAACTATTTTTTTAAGAAAATGGCGGTGAAATAGTAAAATTCCAATAAAAACACACACCTGTGCCAAATTTTATGCAGTTAGCATTAACACTGGCAAAGTGATCAAAAAAACAAAACTGAAAAGGACAAAAATGTCCATAAGGATGCACAAGGGTTAAGGTATTAACTAAAGGTGTGAACCTACACTGGTCTCACGGTTCAGTTCGATTACGATTAGCATGTCATCGATTCAGTTCAATTCGATATCGCGAAGCATTACGATGCACTGCATCCTCAATTTTAAATTTTACTTAAGTGATGTGTGTGTGCGTGCGCGCGTGTGTGCGTGTTCGCCTGTTCGGGAAGTCACAATGACAGAAACAGTGACATTCCAGTTTAAGTTTCAAGGGAGTAAAGCCTGTTTATGCCATTAAGAAAATGAAATTCTGTCAAATCTTGTTTTAAAGAAATGTTCATTTAGAAGCAGCGCTCATTCATCAGTGTATAATGTTAGCCTACAGATGCGCGCATCAGCCGTCGCCGAGTCCGCTGTTGAAGGTGACGATCATCCATTTATAATCACGCGTTACAACACAGAATAATTGTAATTTGACCATCGGGTGCGGATACTTAAATCAGAGAGCATTATTGTGGCGGGTGGATGATTTGTTTTTGACTGTGGATTCGGGTGATGCTGGAGCTCATCTTATTCTAAAGCAGTCAGACTCTGCAGGCGCTAACAGCTCGCGGTGAACACGGCTAACGTTGTTTATCAAGTTAGTGGTATTACCTCCTGCATATTCTATTTCTGCGTGACATGAGCGCACACAGCGCATGTCTTCTCCAGGTCGTGCTTACCGGGTTGTTCATAAGAGCTGAAATGTGCCCAGATGTAGGCTTTTAATGTAGTTTGAGCATTTTTAATTACTCGCACTCACGTCTCACCTACCTCTGCCATTGTATGCTTCAACGACAAAGCACATACGCGATAAATGACATCAGAAAAGCGTCAGTACATTATAATTGGTTATGGTTTATTACTGAACCGATAACAAATCGTCCTTGTCTGCATCATGATGCATCGTAGAAACGATTAATTTCAACACCTCTAGTATTAACTAACATGAATTAACAATGAGCAATACATTTGTTACAGTATTTGTTAATCTTTGTGAACGTTAGTTCATAAAAATACAGCTGTTTATTGTTTGTTCATGTTAGTTCACAGTGCATTAACTAATGTTAACAAATACAACTTTTGATTTTAATAATGTATTAGTACATTTTGAAATTAATATTAACAAAGATTAATAAATGCTGTAGAAGTATTGTTCATTATTAGTTCATGTTACCTAATCTATTTAACTAATGTTAACTAATGAAATCTTATTGTAAAGTGTTACCTTTTTCCCTATACTTTACTTCCTATATCAGTATTTAATGTGTTTTCTTCACACTCACAGGTTGAGATCTTGTGGTATCAGTGATGGAGGATGTGCTGATCTGAGTTCAGCTCTGAGATCAAACCCGTCTCATCTGAGAGAGCTGGACCTGAGTGGGAATTACTTTAGCGATTCAGGAGCGAAGTAGCTTTCAGCTCTTCTGAAGGATCCTCAGTGTAAACTGATGAAACTGGGGTGAGTGGTATTGGCTTTATTTGATATAGTATTAGTAAAGTCTGGAAGTGTTACACACACCAGCTGGAGTGTCCAGGATAACCACCAGAGGGCACTGTCTCCTGTAGTGCTTTCCCATCATGAACTACACTTCCCATAACCCCCTGTCTGGACTCATGTTCTGATTACTGCCACCTCATTCATGTTTGCCTATTTAAACCCTGTTCACTCAGTCATTAATTGTGAAGTCTTGTTTAATATCACTGCAATACTGAGCGTTATCCTGGTTCCCTGTGTGCTGGTTTTGATCTTCTGCTTGTCTCTTGGATTTCCCTGTGTTTTGGACCTTGTTTCACAGGTTGAGATCTTGTGATATCAGTGACGGAGGTTGTGCTGATCTGAGTTCAGCTCTGAGATCAAACCCGTCTCATCTGAGAGAGCTGGACCTGAGTAAGAATGTCATTATAGATTCAGGAATAAAGCAGCTTTCAGATCTACTGAAACATCCTCAGTGTAAACTGGAGAAACTGGAGTGAGTTTCACTGGCTTTATTTCATATGTGTTTCAGTAAAGACTGGAAGTACTATAATCTATAGTTATAGTAGTTTTTCCCATACGTTTTTCTAGACATCAGTATTTAATGTGTTTTCTTCACACTCACAGGATGAGATCTTGTTATATCAGTAACCGAGGTTGTGCTGATCTGAGTTCAGCTCTGAGATCAAACCCGTCTCATCTGAGAGAACTGGCCTGAGTGGGAATGTCATTACAGGTTTAGGAATAAAGCAGCTTTCAGATCTACTGGAAGATCCTCGGTGCAAACTGGAGAAACTGGGGTACATTTCTAATTCTGGCATTGTAAATCCATGCATGTTGACACACACATTCTTCACCACACAGACTCCTTTCTTCGTGATTGTGTCTGATTTTCTGTAGCTGTGCTGTTCTGAGATCAGCTCTGAGATTGAGTCCTCTCTTTACCAGCTTTTACAGTGTATTTATGATAAAGTGTTCTATAAGGTGTAGATGACCAATAATTAACCCTACAATAGTCAAATCATACCTAAATTGTGCTTTAAAGCTGCACTACCATAGCTTATTTAGTTAAAAAATATATTAAGCACGATCTTAAAAATCATATGCTTTTGCATGTTTGTATTTTTGTTCATGTAAAAGATAAAAATGCAACTGAAATGAGCTAAAGGCATTATATTATATATTTTTTTTACATTATCACATTATATTACACTATTAAATTATATTAATGTCCTCAGAAATGCTGCATGGGCCTACATCAGTATTAGATTATTTAAATGAAGAGTGCTAAACACTTAAGGTCATGAGTGTGATTCCCACTGAACACACATATATAATAAATGTGCTTGTTGATTGTATTACATAAGTGTCCATATTCATACATGTAAAGTAAATGTTTTAATAAAGTGTAATACAGTGATAAATATAAACAGGACTGAATAAGTATATATTCAATAGCAATTGGGAATAAATAAACCACATAGACAGACTTGCTTGTATAATCTAATAGTTTATAGACTCGTTAATATAATAACTGTACATCTTTATGTCTGTGTGTGATTGTCTGATGATCTGATTCTCACTGTATTCTGACTGAAAGGGTTCATCTGTTTCTCAGACACTAACAGGTTGAGATCTTGTCGTATCAGTGACGGAGGTTGTGCTGATCTGAGTTCAGCTCTGAGATTAAACCCGTCTCATCTGAGAGAGCTGGACCTGAGTGAGAATTACTTTAGAGATTCAGGAGTGAAGCAACTTTCACATATACTGGAGGATCCTCAGTGTAAACTGGGGAAACTGGAGTGAGTGCCATTATTCTGCTGCTGTGTGTTTGTTTTATAAAAAAAAACTCAAGGGATGTCAAGAACAGATTTATTTTTCATGAAAAACAGTGACAACACCCAATGCTTAGATCTCAGCAGAAATAACTTACTATACATCTCTCAGTCTCTGTGTATGATAGTCTAATGCTTGATTTGTGTTTTACATGAAAGGATTTTATCCCTCTCTCAGCCTAATTTTACTATTCTGTGCTCGACCGATTAGATGTTTCATATTTACAGCTCTCATCCACAATTCTAAAAACTCCCAAATTATACAGTATATAGCATACCTATGAATATGTTTAGACAAAACAACAAAACTTACTAAAATATCAAAATGATTAATTCATTTCAGTACATCAGACTAGATTTGTACATGTTCTGATGGAAATGTTAGTGCTCAAGCAAAACTGAGTTTAATCACAATTCAACATTTCAGATTATAAATGCTCAAATTCACAATATTTACAATATAATCCACACATGTATGTTAAAAAGATATATTACTGTAAAGTTAGTTTTAGTTTTGTACTCTTGCTTTAAGAATGTACACAAATGTGCTTTGTCTTTTGTGATAACTGTTGAGACTGTTTATGTGAGTTTGATCTTAGTCTTCAGAAATATAACTGGTCTGATCTATTACCACACTTAAATGGTGTTTGCCAGAATTGCCTGTTCGTAATTCTAGAAATTATCACATAATGCATGATGGAAGGACTTTAGTCTAACCTTAATTTAATTGGAAGTAAGTTTGATCAGTTTTACTGTGTGATCTGTTCTGGCCCGGACCATTAAATTCATCACATAAATGTTTTTCTTGTCTCACTTTTTCAGCAGTTCAGTTCTGATATTTGTAGAGCCTTTATAGTGACAAATCAATTCTGAATATATAATATATGCTCTTTCATTTTCACCTGAGGCGTCATTCTTCTCTTCATTGCTGTATGTGTACTGTTGCAAACCAAATCTACAGTGAAACTTAAAAGAAAAAGAAATGACCTGCTGCATTAGTCTGAGGTGTGTGTATGACTGCAGGAATTATCTGATATCTGCTCTGTAACCAGATACAGGTCAACATTTTGGTCCATCAAAAAATAGTCACTGAAACAGTTTCCCAAACACATCGTGAACTAAAAAGCCCTTGAACTATGATCCAATGATTACTTCCAGATGATGCTTGAACATGTGTATTGTTTGAGTCTCAGCAGCAGATGTCAGTGTTTCTCTTCAGCTGAAATCAGATTTATTCCTCAGACAGACAGAGCTGCTGGATTACACACTACAGCACATAAAGCTGAAGATTATAGACACTATAGGAATCCATTTACATTGATCAGATTTAAACTAAAACATTTCAGTTCTGAGCCTTATTAAACATTTAGTTGAACAGAATAATGCTCACTGAAGTCAGAATCACATGTTGGTTCAGTTTGGATGATAAAGCAGATTTTATTGGACTGTCGTGATTTAAATGATTTTAGGCAACAGATTTATTCATAAACTTCATTAATGGACATTTCTAAAACAATTTCTTCGTGGAAAATTGTAGGTTTTACTTAACTGAAGAGTGTATGTAATTTACTCTTGGTTTTCCATGAAAAATAGCCTTTTCTGGCTTTAAGGCGAGACACGGCAGGCAAAAACATTGTTTTTTTTCACTGGTCAATTTTGAGATTTTGGGCAATTGGTCTTCTTTCAGTCTTGTGCTGAAAAAAAGTCCAAAATACACTTTTAGGTCTTTATTTTACTACACTTTGTCTGTTTGCGTGTGTATATTTCACATAAATTCATCAAAAGTTGTCGTTATAAATCATCCCGCTGCTCCGCGATCGCTGTCTGCACCCTGTCATCACACACACCGTTAGAAAGCTCTATCTTTCCTTTGCAACGTTATCTGATCCAAATATGGTCATTTCCTGTTTATCAGCAACCAATCTGGAAAGTAAACCCGGCGATTTAACTCGAAATGCGCATCGCATTGGCTGATGCCAATTTCTGACAACGTGATTCGTTCAGAAACGTCACGTGACGCGCTCTGACATTATATACATGCATCACATAATACTATACTTTACACTCTATATATACAAAACAATTACATTACACAACACATTTCAGTTTTTGTATAATATAATTACTATATAATACTTAACAAATCTGTAATTGTGGGATCCTGAAGTGGTTGTGATTCTCTCAGGCAGAAACATATTCACCTGTGTGATGGACTGTTGATGTGTTGTTTTGATGTGTTGAAGTGTTGTTTTGGATCAGTGATGGATGAAGGCGAAGCAATGATGAGTTTTGGATGTTAAACAGTGTGATACATTGATTTTACTTGGACCTAAAGCATATTTTGTCTGTAATTCATTGCTTTCAATAGGAATTAGTGGAATTTTGCCATACAAATCTTTAAAGGCCGTTTTCTCAAAATGAGTTTTTTCTCACACACGATTTTCCACTTCTGTAGCACCTACATACACCAATCTTTACAGTCCTATTCCTAACTATATTGTGAAGGTTTGTTCAGAGGGATTTGTTGATATATCATTTTTGGCCTGATTTATATGACATTTTATGCCTAAAAATAGGGCGGAAATCAATTTTTTAAGACTATTGGCAGTATTTTCTGATTTACAGGGTAACAAAAGGAGATATTCATAATCCCCTCTGAAAATGTCTTTTTATTGAATATATCAACAAAATCCAACAATAATTTTGAACCTTTGTTTTTTTCATCTTCAAAAAAACGTCACTTCAAAATATGGGCAAATTAGCGCATATTTAATTACATATAGCCTGATTAGCATATTTAAACAAAAAATTACAAAAAACTTGCAATACATTTTTTTCTCCTATTCATGTGAGTGATCAACTGGTAAAGTTTGATGGTGATATCTATAAGTTAAAATTTTTACCCTATTCACCAGTAGTGTCTCGCCTTAAATAATAAATTAATAAACTAAATAAATGACTCGGACTGATTGAAGCTGTATAGCTTATAGAAACTGATTGCTACTGTTCTGGTTTTGTCAGTGAAATTTGAGGATCGGAACTTTTTTCTTTAAGAAATATTTGTAATTACCTTATTGTGTTATCTTTTATGTAAAATACTCATATTTAATTAATTTATACAATCAGAAAGATGAAACTGGCTGTTACCAATACTATTGCGGAACAGAAGCTGCATTTGTTTATTGACAAGTTTAATGAGCCATATACACATTTGTACAACAGCTGAATAATATTTCCTGCGGTGTGTGTGTGTGTGTGTGTGTGTGTGTGTGTGTGTGTAGAATTTCCTCTTGCATCTCTTTCACACCAAGAAAAGCTTATCCTCCTTTTTTGCAAAGATTTTATCATCCGTAATAGCGCTCCATGTGTTTCGTCACACTTCATCACAACTTCTCCAGGACAGCCAGGAGCCTCGAGTTCAGCGTCACACACCTTTACCTGGACTGTGAAGTTAAATAAAGAATGATTTGCATGTATGATGTTGTATTTCAGACTCTGATTGTAAGATCACAGGCGTCTCGTTTTTCTGTGTCGTATAGAGTCTGTTTTGACAGTCGTTAAACTGAAGTTGTCATTAATAATTAATGGTTCATGTTTCAGCGGGAAACACGGCACTGGAGGATTCACACACACTCATGGGGTTTCTGCTAATAAAAGTGAAGCTACTGAGGCTTTTATAGGGTCGTAACGGCCTCGATTAGCTCTCGTTTATGTGTCCAATAACAGACCAACACTTTTACCAACATCTCTCATACATGCACTCTGAACATTAGCAATATTTCAGCTTTCATGACCTTTAAATGTAAAGGAATCGTTGACATGAACCTGAGATGCATTAATATTCCTCTAATAAGCTTGAAGTCTCTTTCATCTGAAGTCCTCCTTTAATGATCATATTTCTGTGTGTTGTGTTCACTGATGTCTCTGGTTTCTTCCTCTCCCAGTTTGTCTTCACTGGGACTGAAGCGCGTGTTTTCCCGTCTAATGGAGGCCCAGTAGTGATATCTTCTGCTGTTATTGTGCTTTTATCTTTAGCAGGCGTGTCATTAGCTCTTTACGACCTCACCAGATCCCATAAACTATATAGCAGCCTCAGCAAAGTTTGGTCATTAAGAGACATTTAAACGTAATTATTTATTGATAGCTCTTATGATTTACTCTCTGGGTGAGTTTTATGCGCCATGTCTGCGCTGTGAGATTGGAGACGGTCGTTTAAAGACCGCAGTGTGGAAAGAGCTTTTAGCACAAACACTCGCGTTACACTAAAATCATCAGATCTCAGAATTAAAATAAACTGTGTGTCGATTTAAAGGTACTTTTGATCTGTTCGACATCAGGAAAAACACATATCAAGGTCAGTCGTTTAGATATAAGAGGTGAAACTCCTGCTGGCCAAAGCTGATAATTACATGCTTCATGAGTTTAATCTTCACTTATTCTTAAGTCACTTTGGATAAAAGCACCTGAAAAAATTTATTATTGGTATGTTAGTGTACATGAAATTATGACAAATATTTCTAGATAAATGTTAAAGTGCCGTTTTAAATAAATAAATGTTCTGTTTAAAAAATTAATCTAAATCTATTATTTAAGAGTTAACATCCGTAAAAACAGTTATTCCCTGCAGCTAACAAAACATTTTGTTAATGTTCCCATTAAGTTATGAATAACATTTCTGAATGTTCCATTTTTAAAAGTGTTTTCTTGGTTATGAAAACGTTAAGGGAACATTCCATTGTATCATTCTTCAAACATGGAATTGTTACATTTGAATGTTCTCTGAACATTCCGAAAAGAGTAACATTTAAAAAACACGAACTTCTAACTGAAAAAAAAACATCAAATAAAAACATTCTGTGAATGATGTATGCATTTTTTTTTTAAACGGTTTGATAATGTTGAATGAATGTTCTAATAATTTTACTGAAAGAA
The DNA here is from genome assembly GCA_026230005.1 of Gila orcuttii. Taxonomy (NCBI): domain Eukaryota; kingdom Metazoa; phylum Chordata; class Actinopteri; order Cypriniformes; family Leuciscidae; genus Gila; species Gila orcuttii. The sequence goes on from JAPDVR010000025.1 coordinate 993,602, forward strand.
CATTTGTTCATAACATTGAGAGAACCTTAAAAAAACGTTGTGAGAATGTTCCCTGTGATTATTTAAACTAAAGACTAAGAGGTTAAAAGTCAGTTTCTGCTGGTTTACTTTGCCTTCAGTATCAGTTACATGTACATGTAATCTGTGCTGTATATAAAGTGACAAATGTTTTAAGATAAACAATTAAATGCTTTGTATTTTATTAAACTGAGCTAAAATATGTCTCTTTAAAGTATGCCATAATATCTGGTGCTCATAAACCAGCATCTGTGCGACCCTCATATTTAATACTCAGTAATTAGACTGAAGTTTCGATGTGATCCACTCTTCATCAAATTAATAGCACAATAAATGGCCCGATTTCATGCGAAGTGAGAGTTTATAGTGCGTTTTACATGTGTGTTTGACAGAAGTCCCAGCGCTAACATTAGCCGGAGCGCTGGAGATGAAGAGCTTTCTCTCTCTGAGACGTTCTGATCTGCAGGAGAGGCAGTTTCAGGCGTACGGCCCTCGCTTTAGTGTGTGTGCTTATCGGGCCCTGAGGGGCCAACGCTTCAGTTCAGCAGGACGATTCTTACACACTTCATCTGAAGAAACACATCATTAACCAGAGCTTTACTGAGAGCCTGATTTAGCTGGAAATCATGTTGTTCCTCAGTGTTTCTGTTCCTGTAGCTCAAACAGTAGAGCGTTGGTGCTTGCAACGCCAAGGTCATGGGTTCGATTCCCTGGGAAAGCAAGAATTGATGAGAATGTAAATGTGTAGCTTGAAACGTTCGTGACTCTCCTGTTCGAACTCGTTCATCAAAATGAACAACTCTTTTTTCGAGTCATTTCGTTCGTTGAATGAACGAAATGACTCGAAAAAAGATTCATTCATTTTGATGAACGAGTTCGAACAGGAGAGTCACGAACGTGTTCAACAGAACAGAGCAAGGCGAGCATTTGTGCTTATAAAACTTAAACTTTTTTATTTATTTTTGAAATGACCGATCGTTTCGCTAGATAAGACCCTTATTCATCGTCTGGTGTCGTTTAAAGCCCTTTGAAGCTGCACTGAAACTGTCATTTGGACTTTGAACCGTTTGGTTCCCATGAAGTCCATTATATGGAGAAAATCCTGGAATGTTTTCATCAAAAACCCTAATTTCTTTTCGACTGAAGAAAGAAAGACATGGACATCTTGGATGGCATGGGGGTGAGTAAATTATCAGCAAAAAATTTTTAAAAAGTGAACTAATCCTTTAAATAAATGAATTTATGTAAAGTTTACACAATTCCTTGTCATTTATTTATGTTCTCAATTTAATAACATCAGAATTTCAGTTTACAAGAACAAATATCTGCCAATAGGATGAGACTTTCGCTCACGGACTGTTAACATGGCTTTATGACATAGGCGTACATTTTACCAGTTGTTACTTACAGTTTATACAAACATTATCGACCAGTAGTTGATATCTCAAACATAATAATAGCGTGTTAAATAATACGATTGCATTATGATTCATTACATAAATAGATCCGAAAGTCATGGCTTTACTGAGTAATATAAACGTAGTATGAATATTGAAACCTATACATTTTTCTTAAACTCATTTACATTTTAATTTTGTGTTAAAATTGAACATTATGTATTATTATGTACAACTGTATTGATCATTTACATAACCATGACATCTATTCTAATGCCCAGGTGGCATATACAATTATAGAACTGTAAAAGCAGGCTGTGTAGTTCACATGGACATAAGATTTGGGAAAATAAAATAAATCCTGTTCTCGATGCTAAAGACTGTATTTTTTTTTTATGATATTTGTGATATTTTTCTAATAAAGGGACTGATGAGATGACCTTTAAGTTTATTATTTATTCTGAGCTGAGACCTTCTTCCTGTTTCCGGCGTGACGATCCAGTCTGTCCCAAAAATACCTCTCAATGCGCCCTCGCGGACTCGCGCTAAGGGCCCTATAGGTCTGCACAACATGACGTCACCGAAGTGTGGACTCTGAGGAAGTCCACAAGTCCGGAGTGTGCCATTTGGGACAGGGCCATAATTGATGATTACACAGTTATTGAACTGAACTGAATCAACATTGAACTGAACTGAATCAACACTGAACTGAACTGTATCAACATTAAACTGAACTGAATCAACACTGAACTGAACTGTATCAACATTAAACTGAACTGAATCAACATTGAACTGAATTGAATTAACATTGAACTGAACTGAATCAACACTGAACTGAACTGTATCAACATTAAACTGAACTGAATCAACACTGAACTGAATTGAATTAACATTGAACTGAACTGAATCAACACTGAACTGAACTGTATCAACATTAAACTGAACTGAATCAACATTGAACTGAATTGAATTAACATTGAACTGAATTGAATTAACATTGAACTGAATTGAATTAACATTGAACTGACTTGAATCAACATTTAACTGAACTGAATCAACATTGAATCAACATTAAACTGAACTAAATCAATACTGAACTGAATCAACATTGAACTGAACTGAATCAACATTGAACTGAACTGAATCAATACTGAACTGAATTGATCTGAATAATGACTCTATTGTCTTCTGTAGAGCTGCTTTACAGCTGGATCTGAATTCGTCTCATATTTGCTGAAGTTTTCATTATTGATTCTATTATTCTCCTGTTTGTCACTGTGAAGCTGCTGGGAACGATCTGTGTTCTATAAAGTGCTATAGAAATAAAGCTTAAATTAAAATTGACTTGAGATGTTAGAAATGAGATCCAGATTGAGTATGTCAGTTCTGTGAACGTAAGGGGAACGTTTCGTCTCATTACGGGAATGTTGCTTTTGAATGTTCTAAAACCGTTAGACGAACAGCCGACTAATCGGGAAAAAACATCAGTTTTGTAAGCGATGTATAAATAATGTTTTTGTGCTAACATTTTGAGATCATTATTTTAAAGACCAGATAACTCTGAGTGAACGTCACTGGAGGAATGTTCATAACTTTGAGAGAGCGTTCCCTGTTCCCGGAGTGTTGCTCTGTGTGTGTAAAGGGTTTGATTGTGTTTATTGTCTGCAAAACGGTCGTATGATTCATATAGCCTAGGTATGAAGCTGCATTTCTGATCACAGTATTTCATGTATGAGCTCGTGTCTCTGTTCAGTAATGAAGAGCATCAGTGTTTCAAACACACACACACACACACACACACACACACACACACGCGCTGTTTGATGTTGTATTGGGTGGGTCCGTGTGTGTGAGTCCTGAGTCTTCATCCCGCTGGAGTCTGTGGGGAAATATATAACACTGGTAAATGTCAACGCTTCTTCATCCTGATCACTGATCCTGCGTGTGTGTGTGTGTGTGTGTGTGTGTGTGTGTGTGAGAGTGAGTGTGAGTGTGTGTGTGTGTGTGTGTGTGTGAGAGAGTGAGTGTGTGTGTGTGTGTGTGTGTGTGTGTGTGTGTGTGTGTGTGTGTGTGTGTGTGTGTGTGTGTGTGTGTGTGTGTGTGTGTGTGTGAGAGTGAGTGTGTGTGTGTGTGTGTGTGTGTGTGTGTGTGTGTGTGTGTGTGTGTGTGTGTGTGTGTGTGTGTGAGAGTGAGTGTGAGTGTGTGTGTGTGTGTGTGTGTGTGAGAGAGTGAGTGTGTGTGTGTGTGTGTGTGTGTGTGTGTGTGTGTGTGTGTGTGTGTGTGTGTGTGTGTGTGTGTGTGTGTGTGTGTGTGTGTGTGTGTGAGGAGGATGAAGGTTTGGCCTTTAGAGGTTCAGAGTTCACTTCTGCGGTTTCATGTGACAGTGTGTGTTTTTCTGAGTAATATAAACATATTCTCACATATTCTCATCAGTGAACCCACAGATCTCAGACTGAAGCCGCTGGTGTTTAGAGTAGAGTTAGATCAGGATCAGTCCGGAGAGCAGGATCAAGACAACATCAATCAATCAATAAAATACTACAATATAAAATACTAAAAATAAAATAAAATAGGCCTATTAAAAATAAAAGAAAACACTTAAAATCAAATAAAATATAAAAAATTAAATTAAATCTGGAATATATAAAATATAGAATAAAAAATAAAATAAAACAAAATAAATGTATTTTTTTTTATTAAATATGAATATAATATGTGATGAAAACAATGTAAAGTGTAATGATTTTTATTTTTCCCCTCAACAAATGTTGTTTATTGAATTATTTTTTTTATTTGAATGTATTAAAATAATCCAACTGAATTTAAATGCTAAAACAATAAAAAATGCAGTGATTTTCTAAAATCATTAAGAAATTTCCCTCAACAACTGCTGTTTTTTGTTGTTTTACTGTACATACAGAATCACTCAAATAATAGTGTTTATTAATCTAATCTCCAGTTTGTATTGATAAAAGAGTTTGAAAACAAGCAGTTTTTATGTAGTTTAACTGTTGTATGTTAAATGTAATAAAATGACTAAAACTAAAATAAAAATGAATAAAAAAACTATTTGCACAATACTACAGTATATGTTTGAGAAAACATTACTAAAACTAACCATATTTATATATAAATTCAAAATAATAATAAAAAGTATACAGTGAAATAACTGTGAGTTTCGCACTTTTGCTTCAAAAATATTTTCATTCCAGATCCGTTTGTTTGTTTGTTTGTTTTGGTCAGACTGGAAACTTGTTGAGCCTCGTCTACAAATATCTCCTTAAGTTATGAGTTTTATTGCTAACGGTTGCCATGGCGACCCGCGCTGCTTCAGACTGGAGTGGGAGAAAGATATGAAGAGAAGGTCGTGAGATATGAATATAATTGCTTTGGGTTTCATGAGCTCCTCGAGTGCCAAACTCAGACTCTGATCAATGAGTTTCTTGAGAAGAGCAGATGAATATACAGAAAACTGGAGGATTTGCTGTGAGGACAGTAATACTGGCTGCTGATTGGCTCCTCAAGATCAGACCACGCCCCCTCATGATTAATGCATGAGATCACCGTTTACAGAAAAGCTTCATGCACATTCGCAAAAACATGCAGAAGATGATTGGTGGAGATCCTCTCAGACGTGGAAACTACATGATATATATAATGAAATATAGAAATGAACCTCACAGAAACATGAAGATCATTCAAACTCATCTTCACAACAAAACAGACACAGAAACAAAATAAAAGTGAGAAATGTGATAAATATCAGTGACGAGTGAATTCAGAAATCTATTAATCATAAACATTTCCTACTGACTATTAAACTGATGACTTGTATTAAAATATATATCTATGTCCTGATATCCTGCACAGAAGGAAGTGACAGGGACTTTTACTGTAATATTGCTGTTTTCTGTTTCCTGCACAGCAGGAAGTGACGGGGACTTTTACTGTAATATTGCTGTTTTCTGTTTCCTGCACAGCAGGAAGTGATGGGGACTTTTACTGTAAATATTGCTGTTTTCTGTTTCCTGCACAACAGGAAGTGACGGGGACTTTTACTGTAATATTGCTGTTTTCTGTTTCCTGCACAGCAGGAAGTGATGGGGACTTTTACTGTAAATATTGCTGTTTTCTGTTTCCTGCACAGAAGGAAGTGACGGGGACTTTTACTGTAATATTGCTGTTTTCTGTTTCCTGCACAGAAGGAAGTGACGGGGACTTTTACTGTAATATTGCTGTTTTCTGTTTCCTGCACAGCAGGAAGTGACGGGGACTTTTACTGTAATATTGCTGTTTTCTGTTTCCTGCACAGCAGGAAGTGATGGGGACTTTTACTGTAAATATTGCTGTTTTCTGTTTCCTGCACAGCATGAAGTGACGGGGACTTTTACTGTAATATTGCTGTTTTCTGTTTCCTGCACAGCAGGAAGTGACGGGGACTTTTACTGTAATATTGCTGTTTTCTGTTTCCTGCACAGCATGAAGTGACGGGGACTTTTACTGTAATATTGCTGTTTTCTGTTTCCTGCACAGCATGAAGTGACGGGGACTTTTACTGTAATATTGCTGTTTTCTGTTTCCTGCACAGCAGGAAGTGATGGGGACTTTTACTGTAAATATTGCTGTTTTCTGTTTCCTGCACAGCATGAAGTGACGGGGACTTTTACTGTAATATTGCTGTTTTCTGTTTCCTGCACAGCAGGAAGTGACGGGGACTTTTACTGTAATATTGCTGTTTTCTGTTTCCTGCACAGCAGGAAGTGACGGGGACTTTTACTGTAAATATTGCTGTTTTCTGTTTCCTGCACAGCAGGAAGTGACGGGGACTTTTACTGTAATATTGCTGTTTTCTGTTTCCTGCACAGCAGGAAGTGACGGGGACTTTTACTGTAATATTGCTGTTTTCTGTTTCCTGCACAGCAGGAAGTGACGGGGACTTTTACTGTAATATTGCTGTTTTCTGTTTCCTGCACAGCAGGAAGTGACGGGGACTTTTACTGTAATAGTGCTGTTTTCTGTTTCCTGCAAAGCAGGAAGTGATGGGGACTTTTACTGTAAATATTGCTGTTTTCGGTTTCCTGCAGAGCAGGAAGTGACGGGATTTTACTGTAAATATCGCTGTTTCTGTTTCCTGCACAGCAGGAAGTGACGGGGACTTTTACTTTAATAGTGCTGTTTTCTGTTTCCTGCACAAAAGGAAGTGATGGGGACTTTTACTGTAAATATTGCTATTTTCTGTTTCCTGCACAGCATGAAGTGACGGGGACTTTTACTGTAATATTGCTGTTTTCTGTTTCCTGCACAGCAGGAAGTGACGGGGACTTTTACTGTAATATTGCTGTTTTCTGTTTCCTGCACAGCAGGAAGTGACGGGGACTTTTACTGTAAATATTGCTGTTTTCTGTTTCCTGCACAGCAGGAAGTGACGGGGACTTTTACTGTAATATTGCTGTTTTCTGTTTCCTGCACAGCAGGAAGTGACGGGGACTTTTACTGTAATATTGCTGTTTTCTGTTTCCTGCACAGCAGGAAGTGACGGGGACTTTTACTGTAATATTGCTGTTTTCTGTTTCCTGCACAGCAGGAAGTGACGGGGACTTTTACTGTAATAGTGCTGTTTTCTGTTTCCTGCAAAGCAGGAAGTGATGGGGACTTTTACTGTAAATATTGCTGTTTTCTGTTTCCTGCAGAGCAGGAAGTGACGGGATTTTACTGTAAATATCGCTGTTTTCTGTTTCCTGCACAGCAGGAAGTGACGGGGACTTTTACTGTAATAGTGCTGTTTTCTGTTTCCTGCACAAAAGGAAGTGATGGGGACTTTTACTGTAAATATTGCTGTTTTCTGTTTCCTGCACAGCATGAAGTGACGGGGACTTTTACTGTAATATTGCTGTTTTCTGTTTCCTGCACAGCAGGAAGTGACGGGGACTTTTACTGTAATATTGCTGTTTTCTGTTTCCTGCACAGCAGGAAGTGACGGGGACTTTTACTGTAAATATTGCTGTTTTCTGTTTCCTGCACAGCAGGAAGTGACGGGGACTTTTACTGTAATATTGCTGTTTTCTGTTTCCTGCACAGCAGGAGGTGACGGGGACTTTTACTGTAATATTGCTGTTTTCTGTTTCCTGCACAGCAGGAAGTGACGGGGACTTTTACTGTAATATTGCTGTTTTCTGTTTCCTGCACAGCAGGAAGTGACGGGGACTTTTACTGTAATAGTGCTGTTTTCTGTTTCCTGCAAAGCAGGAAGTGATGGGGACTTTTACTGTAAATATTGCTGTTTTCTGTTTCCTGCAGAGCAGGAAGTGACGGGATTTTACTGTAAATATCGCTGTTTTCTGTTTCCTGCACAGCAGGAAGTGACGGGGACTTTTACTGTAATATTGCTGTTTTCTGTTTCCTGCACAGCAGGAAGTAATGGGGACTTTTACTGTAATATTGCTGTTTTCTGTTTCCTGCACAGCATGAAGTGACGGGGACTTTTACTGTAATATTGCTGTTTTCTGTTTCCTGCACAAAAGGAAGTGATGGGGACTTTTACTGTAAATATTGCTGTTTTCTGTTTCCTGCACAGCAGGAAGTGACGGGGACTTTTACTGTAATATTGCTGTTTTCTGTTTCCTGCACAGCAGGAAGTGATGGGGACTTTTACTGTAATATTGCTGTTTTCTGTTTCCTGCACAGCATGAAGTGACGGGGACTTTTACTGTAATATTGCTGTTTTCTGTTTCCTGCACAGCAGGAAGTGACGGGGACTTTTACTGTAATATTGCTGTTTTCTGTTTCCTGCACAGCAGGAAGTGACGGGGACTTTTACTGTAAATATTGCTGTTTTCTGTTTCCTGCACAGCAGGAAGTGACGGGGACTTTTACTGTAATATTGCTGTTTTCTGTTTCCTGCACAGCAGGAAGTGACGGGGACTTTTACTGTAATATTGCTGTTTTCTGTTTCCTGCACAGCAGGAAGTGACGGGGACTTTTACTGTAATATTGCTGTTTTCTGTTTCCTGCACAGCAGGAAGTGACGGGGACTTTTACTGTAATAGTGCTGTTTTCTGTTTCCTGCAAAGCAGGAAGTGATGGGGACTTTTACTGTAAATATTGCTGTTTTCTGTTTCCTGCAGAGCAGGAAGTGACGGGATTTTACTGTAAATATCGCTGTTTTCTGTTTCCTGCACAGCAGGAAGTGACGGGGACTTTTACTGTAATATTGCTGTTTTCTGTTTCCTGCACAGCAGGAAGTGATGGGGACTTTTACTGTAATATTGCTGTTTTCTGTTTCCTGCACAGCAGGAAGTGAGGGGGACTTTTACTGTAATATTGCTGTTTTCTGCACAGCAGGAAGTGACGGGGACTTTTACTGTAAAAATTGCTGTTTTCTATTTCCTGCACAGCAGGAAGTGACGGGGACTTTTACTGTAATATCGCTGTTTTCTGTTTCCTGCACAGCAGGAAGTGACGGGATTTTACTGTAAATATCGCTGTTTTCTGTTTCCTGCACAGCAGGAAGTGACGGGGACTTTTACTGTAATATCGCTGTTTTCTGTTTCCTGCACAGCAGGAAGTGACGGGGACTTTTACTGTAAATATTGCTGTTTTCTGTTTCCTGCACAGCAGGAAGTGACGGGGACTTTTACTGTAATATTGCTGTTTTCTGTTTCCTGCACAGCAGGAAGTGACGGGGACTTTTACTGTAATATTGCTTTTTTCTGTTTCCTGCACAGAAGGAAGTGACGGGGACTTTTACTGTAATATTGCTGTTTTCTGTTTCCTGCACAGCAGGAAGTGACGGGGACTTTTACTGTAATATTGCTGTTTTCTGTTTCCTGCACAGAAGGAAGTGACGGGGACCTTTACTGTAATATTGCTGTTTTCTGTTTCCTGCACAGCAGGAAGTGACGGGGACTTTTACTGTAATATTGCTGTTTTCTATTTCCTGCACAGAAGGAAGTGACGGGGACTTTTACTGTAATATTGCTGTTTTCTGTTTCCTGCACAGCAGGAAGTGACGGGGACTTTTACTGTAATATTGCGGTGTTCTGTTTCCTGCACAGAAGGAAGTGACGGGGACTTTTACTGTAATATTGCTGTTTTCTGTTTCCTGCACAGCAGGAAGTGACGGGGACTTTTACTGTAATATTGCTGTTTTCTGTTTCCTGCACAGAAGGAAGTGACGGGGACTTTTACTGTAATATTGCTGTTTTCTGTTTCCTGCACAGCAGGAAGTGACGGGGACTTTTACTGTAATATTGCTGTTTTCTATTTCCTGCACAGCAGGAAGTGACGGGGACTTTTACTGTAAATATTGCTGTTTTCTGTTTCCTGCACAGCAGGAAGTGACGGGGACTTTTACTGTAATATTGCTGTTTTCTGCACAGCAGGAAGTGACGGGGACTTTTACTGTAAATATTGCTGTTTTCTATTTCATGCACAGCAGGAAGTGACGGGGACTTTTACTGTAATATCGCTGTTTTCTGTTTCCTGCACAGCAGGAAGTGACGGGATTTTACTGTAAATATCGCTGTTTTCTGTTTCCTGCACAGCAGGAAGTGACGGGGACTTTTACTGTAATATTGCTGTTTTCTGTTTCCTGCACAGCAGGAAGTGACGGGGACTTTTACTGTAATATTGCTGTTTTCTGTTTCCTGCACAGAAGGAAGTGACGGGGACTTTTACTGTAATATTGCTGTTTTCTGTTTCCTGCACAGCAGGAAGTGACAGGGACTTTTACTGTAATATTGCTGTTTTCTGTTTCCTGCACAGAAGGAAGTGACCGGGACTTTTACTGTAATATTGCTGTTTTCTGTTTCCTGCACAGCAGGAAGTGACAGGGACTTTTACTGTAATATTGCTGTTTTCTATTTCCTGCACAGCAGGAAGTGACGGGGACTTTTACTGTAATATTGCTGTTTTCTATTTCCTGCACAGCAGGAAGTGACGGGGACTTTTACTGTAATATTGCTGTTTTCTGTTTCCTGCACAGAAGGAAGTGACGGGGACTTTTACTGTAATATTGCTGTTTTCTGTTTCCTGCACAGCAGGAAGTGACGGGGACTTTTACTGTAATATTGCTGTTTTCTGTTTCCTGCACAGAAGGAAGTGACGGGGACTTTTACTGTAATATTGCTGTTTTCTGTTTCCTGCACAGCAGGAAGTGACGGGGACTTTTACTGTAATATTGCTGTTTTCTATTTCCTGCACAGCAGGAAGTGACGGGGACTTTTACTGTAAATATTGCTGTTTTCTGTTTCCTGCACAGCAGGAAGTGACGGGGACTTTTACTGTAATATTGCTGTTTTCTGCACAGAAGGAAGTGACAGGGACTTTTACTGTAAATATTGCTGTTTTCTGTTTCCTGCACAGCAGGAAGTGACGGGGACTTTTACTGTAAATATTGCTGTTTTCTGTTTCCTGCACAGCAGGAAGTGATGGGGACTTTTACTGTAATATTGCTGTTTTCTGTTTCCTGCACAGCAGGAAGTGACGGGGACTTTTACTGTAATATTGCTGTTTTCTGTTTCCTGCACAGCAGGAAGTGACGGGGACTTTTACTGTAATATTGCTGTTTTCTGTTTCCTGTACAGCAGGAAGTGACGGGACTTTTACTGTAAATATCGCTGTTTTCTGTTTCCTGCACAACAGGAAGTGACAGGGACTTTTACTGTAATATTGCTGTTTTCTGTTTCCTGCACAGCAGGAAGTGACGGGGACTTTTACTGTAAATATTGCTGTTTTCTGTTTCCTGCACAGCAGGAAGTGACGGGGACTTTTACTGTAATATTGCTGTTTTCTGTTTCCTGCACAGCAGGAAGTGACGGGGACTTTTACTGTAATATTGCTGTTTTCTGTTTCCTGCACAGCAGGAAGTGACGGGGACTTTTACTGTAATATTGCTGTTTTCTGTTTCCTGCACAGCAGGAAGTGACGGGGACTTTTACTGTAATAGTGCTGTTTTCTGTTTCCTGCAAAGCAGGAAGTGATGGGGACTTTTACTGTAAATATTGCTGTTTTCTGTTTCCTGCAGAGCAGGAAGTGACGGGATTTTACTGTAAATATCGCTGTTTTCTGTTTCCTGCACAGCAGGAAGTGACGGGGACTTTTACTGTAATATTGCTGTTTTCTGTTTCCTGCACAGCAGGAAGTGATGGGGACTTTTACTGTAATATTGCTGTTTTCTGTTTCCTGCACAGCAGGAAGTGAGGGGGACTTTTACTGTAATATTGCTGTTTTCTGCACAGCAGGAAGTGACGGGGACTTTTACTGTAAAAATTGCTGTTTTCTATTTGCTGCACAGCAGGAAGTGACGGGGACTTTTACTGTAATATCGCTGTTTTCTGTTTCCTGCACAGCAGGAAGTGACGGGATTTTACTGTAAATATCGCTGTTTTCTGTTTCCTGCACAGCAGGAAGTGACGGGGACTTTTACTGTAATATCGCTGTTTTCTGTTTCCTGCACAGCAGGAAGTGACGGGGACTTTTACTGTAATATCGCTGTTTTCTGTTTCCTGCACAGCAGGAAGTGACGGGATTTTACTGTAAATATCGCTGTTTTCTGTTTCCTGCACAGCAGGAAGTGACGGGGACTTTTACTGTAATATCGCTGTTTTCTGTTTCCTGCACAGCAGGAAGTGACGGGGACTTTTACTGTAAATATTGCTGTTTTCTGTTTCCTGCACAGCAGGAAGTGACGGGGACTTTTACTGTAATATTGCTGTTTTCTGTTTCCTGCACAGCAGGAAGTGACGGGGACTTTTACTGTAATATTGCTTTTTTCTGTTTCCTGCACAGAAGGAAGTGACGGGGACTTTTACTGTAATATTGCTGTTTTCTGTTTCCTGCACAGCAGGAAGTGACGGGGACTTTTACTGTAATATTGCTGTTTTCTGTTTCCTGCACAGAAGGAAGTGACGGGGACCTTTACTGTAATATTGCTGTTTTCTGTTTCCTGCACAGCAGGAAGTGACGGGGACTTTTACTGTAATATTGCTGTTTTCTATTTCCTGCACAGAAGGAAGTGACGGGGACTTTTACTGTAATATTGCTGTTTTCTGTTTCCTGCACAGCAGGAAGTGACGGGGACTTTTACTGTAATATTGCGGTGTTCTGTTTCCTGCACAGAAGGAAGTGACGGGGACTTTTACTGTAATATTGCTGTTTTCTGTTTCCTGCACAGCAGGAAGTGACGGGGACTTTTACTGTAATATTGCTGTTTTCTGTTTCCTGCACAGAAGGAAGTGACGGGGACTTTTACTGTAATATTGCTGTTTTCTGTTTCCTGCACAGCAGGAAGTGACGGGGACTTTTACTGTAATATTGCTGTTTTCTATTTCCTGCACAGCAGGAAGTGACGGGGACTTTTACTGTAAATATTGCTGTTTTCTGTTTCCTGCACAGCAGGAAGTGACGGGGACTTTTACTGTAATATTGCTGTTTTCTGCACAGCAGGAAGTGACGGGGACTTTTACTGTAAATATTGCTGTTTTCTATTTCATGCACAGCAGGAAGTGACGGGGACTTTTACTGTAATATCGCTGTTTTCTGTTTCCTGCACAGCAGGAAGTGACGGGATTTTACTGTAAATATCGCTGTTTTCTGTTTCCTGCACAGCAGGAAGTGACGGGGACTTTTACTGTAATATTGCTGTTTTCTGTTTCCTGCACAGCAGGAAGTGACGGGGACTTTTACTGTAATATTGCTGTTTTCTGTTTCCTGCACAGAAGGAAGTGACGGGGACTTTTACTGTAATATTGCTGTTTTCTGTTTCCTGCACAGCAGGAAGTGACAGGGACTTTTACTGTAATATTGCTGTTTTCTGTTTCCTGCACAGAAGGAAGTGACCGGGACTTTTACTGTAATATTGCTGTTTTCTGTTTCCTGCACAGCAGGAAGTGACAGGGACTTTTACTGTAATATTGCTGTTTTCTATTTCCTGCACAGCAGGAAGTGACGGGGACTTTTACTGTAATATTGCTGTTTTCTATTTCCTGCACAGCAGGAAGTGACGGGGACTTTTACTGTAATATTGCTGTTTTCTGTTTCCTGCACAGAAGGAAGTGACGGGGACTTTTACTGTAATATTGCTGTTTTCTGTTTCCTGCACAGCAGGAAGTGACGGGGACTTTTACTGTAATATTGCTGTTTTCTGTTTCCTGCACAGAAGGAAGTGACGGGGACTTTTACTGTAATATTGCTGTTTTCTGTTTCCTGCACAGCAGGAAGTGACGGGGACTTTTACTGTAATATTGCTGTTTTCTATTTCCTGCACAGCAGGAAGTGACGGGGACTTTTACTGTAAATATTGCTGTTTTCTGTTTCCTGCACAGCAGGAAGTGACGGGGACTTTTACTGTAATATTGCTGTTTTCTGCACAGAAGGAAGTGACAGGGACTTTTACTGTAAATATTGCTGTTTTCTGTTTCCTGCACAGCAGGAAGTGACGGGGACTTTTACTGTAAATATTGCTGTTTTCTGTTTCCTGCACAGCAGGAAGTGATGGGGACTTTTACTGTAATATTGCTGTTTTCTGTTTCCTGCACAGCAGGAAGTGACGGGGACTTTTACTGTAATATTGCTGTTTTCTGTTTCCTGCACAGCAGGAAGTGACGGGGACTTTTACTGTAATATTGCTGTTTTCTGTTTCCTGTACAGCAGGAAGTGACGGGACTTTTACTGTAAATATCGCTGTTTTCTGTTTCCTGCACAACAGGAAGTGACAGGGACTTTTACTGTAATATTGCTGTTTTCTGTTTCCTGCACAGCAGGAAGTGACGGGGACTTTTACTGTAAATATTGCTGTTTTCTGTTTCCTGCACAGCAGGAAGTGACGGGGACTTTTACTGTAATATTGCTGTTTTCTGTTTCCTGCACAGCAGGAAGTGACGGGGACTTTTACTGTAATATTGCTGTTTTCTGTTTCCTGCACAGCAGGAAGTGACGGGGACTTTTACTGTAATATTGCTGTTTTCTGTTTCCTGCACAGCAGGAAGTGACGGGGACTTTTACTGTAATAGTGCTGTTTTCTGTTTCCTGCAAAGCAGGAAGTGATGGGGACTTTTACTGTAAATATTGCTGTTTTCTGTTTCCTGCAGAGCAGGAAGTGACGGGATTTTACTGTAAATATCGCTGTTTTCTGTTTCCTGCACAGCAGGAAGTGACGGGGACTTTTACTGTAATATTGCTGTTTTCTGTTTCCTGCACAGCAGGAAGTGATGGGGACTTTTACTGTAATATTGCTGTTTTCTGTTTCCTGCACAGCAGGAAGTGAGGGGGACTTTTACTGTAATATTGCTGTTTTCTGCACAGCAGGAAGTGACGGGGACTTTTACTGTAAAAATTGCTGTTTTCTATTTGCTGCACAGCAGGAAGTGACGGGGACTTTTACTGTAATATCGCTGTTTTCTGTTTCCTGCACAGCAGGAAGTGACGGGATTTTACTGTAAATATCGCTGTTTTCTGTTTCCTGCACAGCAGGAAGTGACGGGGACTTTTACTGTAATATCGCTGTTTTCTGTTTCCTGCACAGCAGGAAGTGACGGGGACTTTTACTGTAAATATTGCTGTTTTCTGTTTCCTGCACAGCAGGAAGTGACGGGGACTTTTACTGTAATATTGCTGTTTTCTGTTTCCTGCACAGCAGGAAGTGACGGGGACTTTTACTGTAATATTGCTTTTTTCTGTTTGCTGCACAGAAGGAAGTGACGGGGACTTTTACTGTAATATTGCTGTTTTCTGTTTCCTGCACAGCAGGAAGTGACGGGGACTTTTACTGTAATATTGCTGTTTTCTGTTTCCTGCACAGAAGGAAGTGACGGGGACCTTTACTGTAATATTGCTGTTTTCTGTTTCCTGCACAGCAGGAAGTGACGGGGACTTTTACTGTAATATTGCTGTTTTCTATTTCCTGCACAGAAGGAAGTGACGGGGACTTTTACTGTAATATTGCTGTTTTCTGTTTCCTGCACAGCAGGAAGTGACGGGGACTTTTACTGTAATATTGCGGTGTTCTGTTTCCTGCACAGAAGGAAGTGACGGGGACTTTTACTGTAATATTGCTGTTTTCTGTTTCCTGCACAGCAGGAAGTGACGGGGACTTTTACTGTAATATTGCTGTTTTCTGTTTCCTGCACAGAAGGAAGTGACGGGGACTTTTACTGTAATATTGCTGTTTTCTGTTTCCTGCACAGCAGGAAGTGACGGGGACTTTTACTGTAATATTGCTGTTTTCTATTTCCTGCACAGCAGGAAGTGACGGGGACTTTTACTGTAAATATTGCTGTTTTCTGTTTCCTGCACAGCAGGAAGTGACGGGGACTTTTACTGTAATATTGCTGTTTTCTGCACAGCAGGAAGTGACGGGGACTTTTACTGTAAATATTGCTGTTTTCTATTTCATGCACAGCAGGAAGTGACGGGGACTTTTACTGTAATATCGCTGTTTTCTGTTTCCTGCACAGCAGGAAGTGACGGGATTTTACTGTAAATATCGCTGTTTTCTGTTTCCTGCACAGCAGGAAGTGACGGGGACTTTTACTGTAATATTGCTGTTTTCTGTTTCCTGCACAGCAGGAAGTGACGGGGACTTTTACTGTAATATTGCTGTTTTCTGTTTCCTGCACAGAAGGAAGTGACGGGGACTTTTACTGTAATATTGCTGTTTTCTGTTTCCTGCACAGCAGGAAGTGACAGGGACTTTTACTGTAATATTGCTGTTTTCTGTTTCCTGCACAGAAGGAAGTGACCGGGACTTTTACTGTAATATTGCTGTTTTCTGTTTCCTGCACAGCAGGAAGTGACAGGGACTTTTACTGTAATATTGCTGTTTTCTATTTCCTGCACAGCAGGAAGTGACGGGGACTTTTACTGTAATATTGCTGTTTTCTATTTCCTGCACAGCAGGAAGTGACGGGGACTTTTACTGTAATATTGCTGTTTTCTGTTTCCTGCACAGAAGGAAGTGACGGGGACTTTTACTGTAATATTGCTGTTTTCTGTTTCCTGCACAGCAGGAAGTGACGGGGACTTTTACTGTAATATTGCTGTTTTCTGTTTCCTGCACAGAAGGAAGTGACGGGGACTTTTACTGTAATATTGCTGTTTTCTGTTTCCTGCACAGCAGGAAGTGACGGGGACTTTTACTGTAATATTGCTGTTTTCTATTTCCTGCACAGCAGGAAGTGACGGGGACTTTTACTGTAAATATTGCTGTTTTCTGTTTCCTGCACAGCAGGAAGTGACGGGGACTTTTACTGTAATATTGCTGTTTTCTGCACAGAAGGAAGTGACAGGGACTTTTACTGTAAATATTGCTGTTTTCTGTTTCCTGCACAGCAGGAAGTGACGGGGACTTTTACTGTAAATATTGCTGTTTTCTGTTTCCTGCACAGCAGGAAGTGATGGGGACTTTTACTGTAATATTGCTGTTTTCTGTTTCCTGCACAGCAGGAAGTGACGGGGACTTTTACTGTAATATTGCTGTTTTCTGTTTCCTGCACAGCAGGAAGTGACGGGGACTTTTACTGTAATATTGCTGTTTTCTGTTTCCTGTACAGCAGGAAGTGAGGGGGACCTTTTACTGTAAATATTGCTGTTTTCTGTTTCCTGCACAGCAGGAAGTGATGGGGACTTTTACTGTAATATTGCTGTTTTCTGTTTCCTGCACAGCAGGAAGTGACGGGGACTTTTACTGTAAATATTGCTGTTTTCTGTTTCCTGCACAGCAGGAAGTGATGGGGACTTTTACTGTAATATTGCTGTTTTCTGTTTCCTGCACAGCAGGAAGTGACGGGGACTTTTACTGTAATATTGCTGTTTTCTGTTTCCTGCACAGCAGGAAGTGACGGGGACTTTTACTGTAAATATTGCTGTTTTCTGTTTCCTGCACAGCAGGAAGTGATGGGGACTTTTACTGTAATATTGCTGTTTTCTGTTTCCTGCACAGCAGGAAGTGACGGGGACTTTTACTGTAATATTGCTGTTTTCTGTTTCCTGCACAGCAGGAAGTGACGGGGACTTTTACTGTAATATTGCTGTTTTCTGTTTCCTGCAGAGCAGGAAGTGACGGGACTTTTACTGTAAATATCGCTGTTTTCTGTTTCCTGCACAACAGGAAGTGACAGGGACTTTTACTGTAATATTGCTGTTTTCTGTTTCCTGCACAGCAGGAAGTGATGGGGACTTTTACTGTAATATTGCTGTTTTCTGTTTCCTGCACAGCAGGAAGTGACGGGGACTTTTACTGTAATATTGCTGTTTTCTGTTTCCTGCACAGCAGGAAGTGACGGGGACTTTTACTGTAATATTGCTGTTTTCTGTTTCCTGTACAGCAGGAAGTGACGGGACTTTTACTGTAAATATCGCTGTTTTCTGTTTCCTGCACAACAGGAAGTGACAGGGACTTTTACTGTAATATTGCTGTTTTCTGTTTCCTGCACAGCAGGAAGTGACGGGGACTTTTACTGTAATAGTGCTGTTTTCTGTTTCCTGCAAAGCAGGAAGTGATGGGGACTTTTACTGTAAATATTGCTGTTTTCTGTTTCCTGCAGAGCAGGAAGTGACGGGATTTTACTGTAAATATCGCTGTTTTCTGTTTCCTGCACAGCAGGAAGTGACGGGGACTTTTACTGTAATATTGCTGTTTTCTGTTTCCTGCACAGCAGGAAGTGATGGGGACTTTTACTGTAATATTGCTGTTTTCTGTTTCCTGCACAGCAGGAAGTGAGGGGGACTTTTACTGTAATATTGCTGTTTTCTGCACAGCAGGAAGTGACGGGGACTTTTACTGTAAAAATTGCTGTTTTCTATTTGCTGCACAGCAGGAAGTGACGGGGACTTTTACTGTAATATCGCTGTTTTCTGTTTCCTGCACAGCAGGAAGTGACGGGATTTTACTGTAAATATCGCTGTTTTCTGTTTCCTGCACAGCAGGAAGTGACGGGGACTTTTACTGTAATATCGCTGTTTTCTGTTTCCTGCACAGCAGGAAGTGACGGGGACTTTTACTGTAAATATTGCTGTTTTCTGTTTCCTGCACAGCAGGAAGTGACGGGGACTTTTACTGTAATATTGCTGTTTTCTGTTTCCTGCACAGCAGGAAGTGACGGGGACTTTTACTGTAATATTGCTTTTTTCTGTTTGCTGCACAGAAGGAAGTGACGGGGACTTTTACTGTAATATTGCTGTTTTCTGTTTCCTGCACAGCAGGAAGTGACGGGGACTTTTACTGTAATATTGCTGTTTTCTGTTTCCTGCACAGAAGGAAGTGACCGGGACTTTTACTGTAATATTGCTGTTTTCTGTTTCCTGCACAGCAGGAAGTGACAGGGACTTTTACTGTAATATTGCTGTTTTCTATTTCCTGCACAGCAGGAAGTGACGGGGACTTTTACTGTAATATTGCTGTTTTCTATTTCCTGCACAGCAGGAAGTGACGGGGACTTTTACTGTAATATTGCTGTTTTCTGTTTCCTGCACAGAAGGAAGTGACGGGGACTTTTACTGTAATATTGCTGTTTTCTGTTTCCTGCACAGCAGGAAGTGACGGGGACTTTTACTGTAATATTGCTGTTTTCTGTTTCCTGCACAGAAGGAAGTGACGGGGACTTTTACTGTAATATTGCTGTTTTCTGTTTCCTGCACAGCAGGAAGTGACGGGGACTTTTACTGTAATATTGCTGTTTTCTATTTCCTGCACAGCAGGAAGTGACGGGGACTTTTACTGTAAATATTGCTGTTTTCTGTTTCCTGCACAGCAGGAAGTGACGGGGACTTTTACTGTAATATTGCTGTTTTCTGCACAGAAGGAAGTGACAGGGACTTTTACTGTAAATATTGCTGTTTTCTGTTTCCTGCACAGCAGGAAGTGACGGGGACTTTTACTGTAAATATTGCTGTTTTCTGTTTCCTGCACAGCAGGAAGTGATGGGGACTTTTACTGTAATATTGCTGTTTTCTGTTTCCTGCACAGCAGGAAGTGACGGGGACTTTTACTGTAATATTGCTGTTTTCTGTTTCCTGCACAGCAGGAAGTGACGGGGACTTTTACTGTAATATTGCTGTTTTCTGTTTCCTGTACAGCAGGAAGTGACGGGGACCTTTTACTGTAAATATTGCTGTTTTCTGTTTCCTGCACAGCAGGAAGTGATGGGGACTTTTACTGTAATATTGCTGTTTTCTGTTTCCTGCACAGCAGGAAGTGACGGGGACTTTTACTGTAAATATTGCTGTTTTCTGTTTCCTGCACAGCAGGAAGTGATGGGGACTTTTACTGTAATATTGCTGTTTTCTGTTTCCTGCACAGCAGGAAGTGACGGGGACTTTTACTGTAATATTGCTGTTTTCTGTTTCCTGCACAGCAGGAAGTGACGGGGACTTTTACTGTAAATATTGCTGTTTTCTGTTTCCTGCACAGCAGGAAGTGATGGGGACTTTTACTGTAATATTGCTGTTTTCTGTTTCCTGCACAGCAGGAAGTGACGGGGACTTTTACTGTAATATTGCTGTTTTCTGTTTCCTGCACAGCAGGAAGTGACGGGGACTTTTACTGTAATATTGCTGTTTTCTGTTTCCTGCAGAGCAGGAAGTGACGGGACTTTTACTGTAAATATCGCTGTTTTCTGTTTCCTGCACAACAGGAAGTGACAGGGACTTTTACTGTAATATTGCTGTTTTCTGTTTCCTGTACAGCAGGAAGTGACGGGACTTTTACTGTAAATATCGCTGTTTTCTGTTTCCTGCACAGCAGGAAGTGACGGGACTTTTACTGTAATATTGCTGTTTTCTGTTTCCTGCACAGCAGGAAGTGACGGGGACTTTTAACGAGGAGCAATCTTCAGTGAATGCAGTGAGTCTAAGCTAAACATTCATTATCACTGAATCATGTGGATTATTATACACGTATTTGACTGATGAAGGATGGATTTACAGTCATGTTTGTGAATTAATCATGAGTGAAATCCTCTGTGTTTCTGTTTCCTCAGTTCCAGCCTGATTAATAATAATAAGTGAATGATTCCAGCCTGATTAATACAGTTTTTTTTATTCGCTTTGGTACTATTTTCACAAGTAAGATGTACATTTTCAAAACTCTTAATGCTAATATCACAACAGATCATCAAAAGTGCACTTTTTTCAAACATTTCATCATGTTTTCAATTGTGTTGGTAAAATTCACAAAATCACAAAGTATCCTTTTCACAACACAAAATAAGTGATTCATCTACATAAATGTTTCATTCACAGAAACTGCCTTTCATAAAGCTCTTCCTTTCAAACTTTTGATTTGCATCTCTTTTTGTTCAGTTTAATACATTTGTCTATTATTTAATCCAACTGATCTTAATGGTTAATCAATTAATCATTTGGTACCTATAGATTTCTATAGATATTGATTCTATATACAGTTTCTATAGAACTTGTTTGCAATTTCCGATATGGATAACCAAATGTAATGAATTATTTTTACATAAGTGATTTATAGATAATAACCACCACTATGTTCAATGTGTGTGCACACGTGTGTGTGTGTGTGTGTGTGTGTGTGTGTGTGTGTGTGTGTGTGTGTGTGTGTGTGTGTGTGTGTGTGTGTGTGTGTGTGTGTGTGTGTGTGTGTGTGTGCGTGAGAGAGAGATACAAAGACATTTGCCATTTGTGAAAACACTGTAAAGCAGAATAGAGTATAAGGGAGAGGAAACGGTCAGTGACTGTAAAACGTTAGATTGATTAGAGATGCATCAGTAGAAGGGAGACAGATGGCATCAAATACAGCATTTTACATTACAGTATGTATGTCATACATACAGTGATACTGTAAACAGATTGTAGCCTGTATTACTGTAATTATTTCAGCAACAAGGGAGATTTGAAACATGTGTCTTGCATTGTTTGCTGTTGAATTAACTGATTGTTAAAAGTACTAAATTGAAAGAAGATCATACTGTTGTGTTTCTGTGATTAAACCAAACGTTCTCATTACATATTACAATAATCTTGTGTTTGAAACAATGATTATGTGGACTGAAAAATGTATAACTGTAATGAAAGCATGGGATCATGTTTTGAAAGAATGACTAGCTGTGTTACAAGTGTGATCAGTTTGGATTTTTGTACTAAGAGTTTTGAAAATGTACACCTTACTTGTGAAAATAGTACATTTACATTACATTTACATTTAGTCATTTAGCAGACGCTTTTATCCAAAGCGACTTACATCTGAGGACTAAAGCAAGCGAGTCATCGTGAAGAGGGAAGAACGACGCAAGAAGTGCTCAAAATACAAAGTTCAGGCATTGCTCAGAGTAGCAAAAGCCAGACAAGGGAAGATTTAAAAGGTTTAAAGGAGATTTTTTTTTTTTTTTTTTTTTTTTTATGTTAAGTACTCACGGAAGAGATGAGTTTTCAGTTGTCTTTTGAATGCTGTCAGGGATTCTGCATTATGGACGAGGGTGGGGAGATCATTTCACCAGCATGGAACCGTGAACGAGAATGTTCTGGAGAGAGATTTAGTGCCTCGCTGTGATGGCACCACGAGCCGTCGCTCCTTGGCCGATCGTAGGCTTCTGGTAGGGACGTAGACTTGTAGTAGGGAGTGAAAGTAGGACGGAGCTGAGCCAGTGGTAGATCTGTAAGCAAGCGTCAAAGCTTTGAATTTGATGCGAGCAGCGAGTACCAAATAGTACCAAAGCGAATAAAAAAAACTGTAATAATAAGTGAATGATTCCAGCCTGATTAATAATAATAAGTGAATGATTGATTAATAATAATAAGTGAATGATTGATTAATAATAATAAGTGAATGATCCTGATGGTGTTTTTGAGCTGATTCAGTGTTGAGTCTCGAATAACTGTGTCTACATGTATTTAGTGACTCGATATCAAATGTTTTGCTTGACTTTGACTCAGTTGTGATGGTTTGTATGACAGATGAGAAGTGTTTCTAACACATATAATATCCTTCAGGCTGTTGTAAGGAACCTTTCGTTGTTCATATTGACAAAATGTATCCTAATATTGTGTTGATTTGTGTAGCGTAATTCATGCTCTCATGATGTCCGTATATCCCGCTGTTCATGTCTGTAACCTTTCATTCACAATAATAATTTAAAATCTCATTTCCCCACTGAAGCAGGAAATGAAGAGACTTTTCCTAATTAGCGATTAGCTAATGAGACTAGCATGAGATTCGGTTTAACACAACTAAACGTGAGAATCAGATTTAATAGTGTCAACATCGCTAGTACTAATGCTAATATTTGATCAATCTTCATTGTGAACGTCTTGTTTTGTGTTGAAAGACTGCTGATATAATGAAGTCTATGAGGTTTTATAAACGAGTGTTAAAGTTCGGCTGGTCTGTATATTGTGGATGATACTGGGAGGCTCTGGGTTTACTGTAATGTCTGTTATGACGTCTTTATGGTTTATTAAATCATGCAGTAATCATCATCTCAGGTCAGGGGTTTTATTATGTAATAGTGTTGAAGCGGCTGTGAAACACTGATGATCTACGGGTGTTTTACAGCGGAGATCCAGATCACAAAAACTAACTTTCACTTTAAATAAGGAAAATATTATGGTAACACTTTACAGTAAGGTTCATTAGTGACATTAACTACAGTAGTTAACATGAACTAGATGAACAATACTTACAGCATTCATTAATCTTGGTTAATGTTAATTGTAACATTAACTAATGAAACTAATCCTTTAACCCTGAGTTTGTTTAACTACCATCATGGTACAGGCTCCAGGTGTGTGTGTGTGTTTCCAGTAATTCTTGAGCTGATAAACAGCTCAGCCGGTGTGTGTGTGTTCGTCCGCAGTCGATGCTCTTATCGCCCCGCCGCTGCAGACACAGGAGACAGGACACAGAACGGTGTGTGTGTGTGTGTGTGTGTGTGTGTGTGTGTGTGAGCTGGAGATGATGATCTTCTGGCCTCGTGTCCTGCAGATAAACAGCTTCTGCTCACACACACACACACACACACACACACACACACACACATACACACTGATTCGCCATCGATCCCAGCAATCCTGAGATTGAGTTATTATTTTTCCCAATGTCATTATATCGGGATGATGGACGTGAGATTGTAATCGGCTCGAGAGGAGACTTCAGGATTAATCACAGCGCTGTCGTTCTGCTGAATGTCCATAAGAACGTTTCAGTTGAGAAGCATCGCACACATCGTCACACACACTGATTTTACTGGTTATTGATTTGCATAAGAAACTGAATCGCTCTCATTATAATCCATGAAGCTCTCGTCTGACACAGGCTTTCGTTTCTGCTGGTGAATCGTTGAAATAAAAGCTGTTTTAAACAGACAGGATGAACGGATGAATTATTGGTAGTTTATGTGTGTATGGAGATTCTCAGGTCAGTGGTGCGGATCCATATTGATTTTCATGTGTTGTTGAGCATCTCTAGGGCACTACAAAGTAAGCACACTTCATGTGGATCTGCCCCGAGGTCAGATCTATAACTT
>JAPDVR010000025.1:1027500-1030000 GCA_026230005.1 Gila orcuttii
TTTTCGCAGTAAATCACTGTAATGTTGCTCAAATGATCGAGCCTGTGAGTTTCAGTCGATGATCTTTGAATATGAACAGTTTCCAGGCTCATTGTCTCATTTTAGTTGTTTCAATTTAAAGACGATCCTGGCCGTGACAGAGAGATGAGTGTCTGGTGCAGTTTCAGAATCACAGATGCATTATGGGTAGAGCAAGTGTTGAACGTGTGTTCAGATGTGTGTGTGTGTGTGTGTGTGTGTGTGTCTGATATAACTCACCGCTCGCATCTGAGAAAAACATTCCCACTGAGATACTGGCGATACTGGGCAGTGACCCGAACGTGTGCTGATTTCCCATCAGCCCCGTGTCCTACACACACACACACACACACACACACTCTCTGCAGAGGTGACCTCCGTAGCTCTGCCGGCGCTATATCTGGATGTTGACACATTTTATGAGCGATTAGGTGCATTTCGTAGAGACCCGCTGTCTCCAGCGTGACCTCTGACCCCGCGAGTCTGGACTCCACTATTAGCCGGCAGAATGACCGGCACTAAATCTGATCCGGGCAAAGGGTCACCATGGCAACGGGAGCGGGTTCATGACCGCGCGTGTTCGCAAGACACTTTATGTGCAATTTGTGTGCAGAAACTATATGAAACGAGAGCAAAAAGGGTGTCTGTGTGTGTGTGAGTGTGTGTGTGAGAGAGAGAGTGTGTGTGTCTGTGTGTGTGTGTGTGTGAGAGTGTGTGTGTGTGTGTGTGTGTGTGAGAGAGAGTGTGTGTGTGTGTGTGTGTGTGTGTGTGTGTGTGTGTGTGTGTGAGAGAGAGTGTGTGTGTGTGTGTGTGAGAGAGTGTGTGTGAAGGAGGACAGCGATGAAGCTCAACACCAGCCATCCTCAGCATCAGTCAGTGTTATGCTCTGTAAACTCAGTAAACACGAATAAGTTGGCAAAACTCAAAATTTTAAGGTAATCAATTGCCACAAATTTTTTAAGTTAAGAAATTCAAAGTTTAAGTAAGCAGAACTGGCAGATTTTTATTTTGTATGTATACATTTTAATTGTTCTTAACTTTAATGTTAAATACACTAATTCATACATTTAGCTTTAAATTTCATGTAATCTCATTGTGAACACTTATATTAGTATGAACTTAGCTAGCTTTAACAAGCTAGTTTGCTAACATACTAATTCAGATCAAGCTCATGCACCACTCGTCTCCATGATGGTAACTGTCCTAAAACCAACATTAACAGAAATTCTTCTAAATTAGCAAACAAAACATTAATCATTACATAATCTCCCACTTAACATTAATCTTGCACACACAAAAACATTATATTACACTTAATTTTAGCATTTACTCTCTCTTTCGAATGCCATCGGCAAAGCATGCTGGGAAACAGACATCCCAGCCGTTTCAATTAAACTTAAAGGGTTAGTTCACCCAAAAATGAAAATTATGTCATTAATGACTCACCCTCATGTCGTCCCAAGCCCGTAAGACCTCCGTTCATCTTCGGAACACAGTTTAAGATATTTTAGATTTAGTCCGAGAGCTTTTTGTCCCTCCATTGAAAATGTACGTACGGCACACACTCTTTGTCCAGAATGGAAATAAAGACATCATCAAAGTAGTCCATGTGACATCAGTGGGTTAGTTAGAATGTTTGGAAGCATCGAAAATACATTTTGGTCCAAACATAACAAAAACTACGACTTTATTCAGCATTGTATTGTCTTCCGGTTCTGTTGTTGATCCGCGTTCAGTGACGCTGCTGACGTAAGACGAGCTGACGTGTATCTGGTGCGCCCGAGCTTCGGTTACAGTCTGAGGGAGACGCACGCTGGAAACAAAACAATCTTCGCAAACATGTCTAAGGATTTCGACACAGAGGAAGACTTGCATTTTTTTTAACCAGACATATTTATTTGAACCCGAATACACGGACGCACCAGATACACGTCAGCAGCGTCTTACGTCAGCAGCGTCACTGGACTCGTGAACGCGGATCAACAACAGAACCGGAAGAGAATACAATGCTGAATAAAGTCGTAGTTTTTGTTATGTTTGGACCAAAATGTATTTTCGATGCTTCCAAACATTCTAACTAACCCACTGATGTCACATGGACTACTTTGATGATGTCTTTATTTCCATTCTGGACAAAGAGTGTGTGCCGTACGTACATTTTCAATGGAGGGACAAAAAGCTCTCGGACTAAATCTAAAATATCTTAAACTGTGTTCCGAAGATGAACGGAACATCTTACGGGCTTGGGACGACATGAGGGTGAGTCATTAATGACATAATTTTCATTTTTGGGTGAACTAACCCTTTAAGTTCGTCTAAATTAAAAGAAATAATTTCATAAAACTCAAAACAATGAAACAGTTCAGTTTACTTAAAATATATCAGTTCTGTGAACTTAAAAGAAAAAGGAAGTGCTAAATACTCATAAAAGTTAATTTGACTGAACTAATTAGTTTAATTTAAGTTTGTCCTACTCAAACCA
>JAPDVR010000025.1:1035000-1047500 GCA_026230005.1 Gila orcuttii
TACGGTTACTGTAATGAAAAAACGAAGACAGAGACAGAATTGCTGCAATAAATAAAATAAATAAAAATAAATTTATATATTTGCATAATTCAATCAGTTGTTTCTCAGTAACAATAGAATAAAATACAGGGGATATATTTGTGTTTCGATTCACAATATAAACAGCTGTTTACCTTGACTTTAGCCTGGGTTAGGTTTAGCCTGGGTTAGGTTTAGCCTGGGTTAGGTTTAGCCTGGGTTAGGTTTAGCCTGGGTTAGGTTTAGATCATGGTGTTTTCTGTTCTGACATACAGTGTTAAAGCATTGGGGAATTTGCCAGTAAAAATCCATTGTTTTGGTCTTGTTTGAGATTGTGTGTAAAAGAAGTTAAATTTGTGTTAATTGTATGCATTTTGTGTTAAAGCAACAAGAAATGTGTTAATATTATAGCTTACACAGACGGATGTAGTGCTAACTGTGTTAAGAGTTTAGGAAATTTGTTAAAAGTATTGAAAAAATTGTCATAGCGATTGTAAAAAACTGTAATGCGTGGAGATCGAGTGTGTGAGAACAGAGGAACAACATCAGTGCGAAACACCAGTTATTTATTTGGATTAAATATTTTAATCATTCTGTGTCATTTTTCAATGTCAATCTTTCACTATTTACATGTTTGTGCCCAAAATGCTATAATATTCGAAGTAGTTGACTGTCAGTGTCTACGCTGTGTGTTGGGCGTCGTGACGTCGTTACGTGGCGTGGCCGCCATGTTGGTTGCCTCCTTTACTGTTACTCGGACGGACCACTGCGCACCGTTTACAGACGTACTCCCGCTCAGTTTTGAGAGGTATCTTCGGCTACCCTGTTTGTGGCGTGAGCGCTACACTTCAGAACAGCTCCGAAGCTACAAGTCATCGGAGTCTCGTGTGCAGTTCACAAACGGCTGGGTTCAGGAGCTGCAGATCATAAAGCTAACTAAGCGAGTTGTGAAGCTAACGTTAGGTCTAACGTGACTTTGCTTACAGACTGGCGTGAAATCGTGCTTTCACAACAACCACACTGTTATCTTAAAGAGGACAACAGCACGCTAAGGTTGCCTTCAAGTAAGCAAAACGATGCTTTTAAAACATACGGGGTAACGTTAGCAACAGGACAACAGTACAGAGACTGACTACACACACAAGGGCTAACGTTATGAGAGTATTAAAACACAGGATATTTTACAGGAAAATACTAAAACGGGAAGACAGCGGGAAAAGAGCTCAAATACGTGAGAAAACCGGGAAAAACGGGAGGGTTGACAGCTACTAACTAGACTTTTGAAACACATAGTTAAAAGTACATGTGTGAATGGTTGTTAGCACTAGCGGTTACTAAACTAGCAGCTAGGTGGAGCGCGGTTTACCTTTGTCGGGATTACTGTGTTCCCACTGTTTTCCAGCTTTATGATCTGCAGCTCCTGAACCCTGCACACGAGACTCCAGTGACTTGTAGCTTCGGAAGTGAAGTGAAGCGCTCACACCACACACAGGGTAGCCGAAGATATGTGTTACGCAAAACTGCAGCAGCAAATCCTCGTCGGTGCTCCACTCTTTGTTGGAAATTTCATATGGATCCAAACCGTTAATAGTGCCGATTTTGTCCACATACCGGTCCCTGGCTTCCCTATTAAACGTATCCCGGTAAATTCCACATCCTTTTAGGGATTTTAACATATTTTTTCTTTCTCCTAACTCTGCTTCTTCTCGTTCGACTTGCTGTATATGTTTACATTTGCGAGGCCATCAACATGGCCGCCACGTCCCAGAATGCAATGCGGCACCCAAGCCCTATTTACATCGTTACAGGATCGTATTCATTCATTCATTCATTCATTCATTCATTCATTCATTCAACTATTTTAAAAGACTGTAATAAACATGTAAACCCAACAGGAAATGTCAGAAAGAGAGAAACACAGTTAAGACGAGCATAGACTGCTCTGCTTATATACATATATTTAGCTATTTATTATTCAGAATGCACAGTTGGAAAGAAAATATATTTATAGGACCATTTCAGCAGGCTCAAGATAATTACAGAGATCATTATTCATTGTTTTAATCAATTGGCATCTATAAAACGTAGTGATAATCTGCGTTCTCATTAATGTGCGCTGAACGCTACAATCGGAAACTCCCGATATGTCCTAGAACAGGAAGTAGTTGTGCGGTAGTCCATTACACCGGAGAAACCGGGAACACTTCCTGTCGGTCTCAGTGGGATTGTGGGTAATTTGTGTCGCTTTGTGAGACTCAGTCAGAGGTTGATTCGATGAGCACTGTTAGCTAGTAGCCATTAGCGCACACAGCAGTAAAGCTATCAGTGTGTGTGTGTGTGTGTGTGTGTGTGTGTCAGCCGCTGCTCTGATTGCATGTGTGTGTGTGTGTGTGTGTGTCTGTCTGTGAGTGTGTCTGTCTGTGAGTGAGTGTGTGTGTGTGTCAGTTGCTGCTCTAATTGCATGTGTGTGTGTTGTGTATGTGTGTGTGTGTGTGTGTGTGTTAGAGAGAGAGAGAGAGAGAGAGAGAGTGAGAGAGAGAGAGAGAGAACAGCAGGTGATAATGAGTATCTGCTTCTGCTAGTGTCTTGATTGATTGATTGATTGATTGATTTACTCACAATTTTTATCCCAGTTAAAACCTGAAAACACCTCAGCTGCACGTCTGATTATTATTTATCTGGTTTATAATAGTGTGCACTGAGCGGCAGAAATAGAGTATCATATCATGTATACACTCTTTCTGACATTTCCCAGATATGAAGTGAACATTAGTGTGTTTATCATGAAGGCTCACAGACAGACTCCCCTCTGTGTGTGTGTGTGTGTGTGTGTGTGTGTGTGTCTGTGAGTGTGTTTGTGTGTCTATAGCATCTTCTCGTTGGACTCAGTCCCTCCTGCAATGTGTGTGTGTGTGTGTGTCTGTGAGTGTCTCTGTGTGTGTGTGTGTGTGTGTGTGTGTGTGTGTGTGTGTCTGTGAGTGTGTGTGTGTGTGTGTGTGTGTGTGTCTGTGAGTGTGTGTGTGTGTGCCTATAGCATCTTCTCGTTGGACTCAGTCCCTCCTGCAATGTGTGTGTGTGTGTGTGTCTGTGAGTGTCTCTGTGTGTGTGTGTGTGTGTGTGTGTGTGTCTGTGAGTGTCTCTGTGTGTGTGTGTGTGTGTGTGTGTGTGTGTGTGTGTGTGTGTGTCTATAGCATCTTCTCGTTGGACTCAGTCCCTCCTGCAATGTGTGTGTGTGTGTGTGTGTGTGTGTGTCTGTGAGTGTGTGTGTGTGTGTCTATAGCATCTTCTCGTTGGACTCAGTCCCTCCTGCAATGTGTGTGTGTGTGTGTGTGTGTGTGTGTGTGTGTGTGTGTGTGTGTGTGTGTGTGTGTGTGTGTGTGTGTGTGTGTGTGTGTCTGTGAGTGTGTGTGTCTATAGCATCTTCTCGTTGGACTCAGTCCCTCCTGCAATGTGTGTGTGTGTGTGTGTGTGTGGTCTGTGAGTGTCTCTGTGTGTGTGTGTGTGTGTGTGTGTGTGTGTGTGTGTCTATAGCATCTTCTCGTTGGACTCAGTCCCTCCTACAATGTGTGTGTGTGTGTGTGTGTGTGTGTCTGTGAGTGTCTCTGTGTGTGTGTGTGTGTGTCTGTGAGTGAGTGTGTGTGTGTGTGTGTGTGTGTGTGTGTCTGTGAGTGTGTGTGTCTATAGCATCTTCTCGTTGGACTCAGTCCCTCCTGCAATGTGTGTGTGTGTGTGTGTGTGTGGTCTGTGAGTGTCTCTGTGTGTGTGTGTGTGTGTGTGTGTGTGTGTGTGTGTCTATAGCATCTTCTCGTTGGACTCAGTCCCTCCTACAATGTGTGTGTGTGTGTGTGTGTGTGTGTGTGTGTGCCTATAGCATCTTCTCGTTGGACTCAGTCCCTCCTACAATGTGTGTGTGTGTGTGTGTGTGTGTGTGTGTGTGTGTGTGTGTGTGTGTGTCTGTGAGTGTCTGTGTGTGTGTGTGTGTGTGTGTGTCTGTGAGTGAGTGTGTGTGTGTGTCTATAGCATCTTCTCGTTGGACTCAGTCCCTCCTACAATGTGTGTGTGTGTGTGTGTGTGTGTGTCTATAGCATCTTCTCGTTGGACTCAGTCCCTCCTACAATGTGTGTGTGTGTGTGTGTGTGTGTGTGTGTGTGTGTGTGTGTGTGTGTGTGTGTGTGTGTGAGTGTGTGTGTGTGCCTATAGCATCTTCTCGTTGGACTCAGTCCCTCCTACAATGTGTGTGTGTGTGTGTGTGTGTGTGTGTGTGTGTGTGTGTGTGTGTGTGTGTGTGTGTGTGTGTGTGTCTGTGAGTGTGTGTGTGTGTGTGTGTGTGTGTGTGTGTGTGTCTGTGAGTGTGTGTGTGTGTGCCTATAGCATCTTCTCGTTGGACTCAGTCCCTCCTGCAATGTGTGTGTGTGTGTGTGTCTGTGAGTGTCTCTGTGTGTGTGTGTGTGTGTGTGTGTGTGTGTGTGTGTGTGTGTCTGTGAGTGTCTCTGTGTGTGTGTGTGTGTGTGTGTGTGTGTGTGTGTGTGTGTCTGTGAGTGTCTCTGTGTGTGTGTGTGTGTCTGTGAGTGTGTGTGTCTATAGCATCTTCTCGTTGGACTCAGTCCCTCCTGCAATGTGTGTGTGTGTGTGTGTGTGTGTGTGTGTGTGTGTGTGTGTGTGTGTGTGTGTGTGTGTGTGTGTGTGTGTCTGTGAGTGTGTGTGTCTATAGCATCTTCTCGTTGGACTCAGTCCCTCCTGCAATGTGTGTGTGTGTGTGTGTGTGTGGTCTGTGAGTGTCTCTGTGTGTGTGTGTGTGTGTGTGTGTGTGTGTGTGTGTGTGTGTCTATAGCATCTTCTCGTTGGACTCAGTCCCTCCTGCAATGTGTGTGTGTGTGTGTGTGTGTGTGTGTGTGTGTGTGT
The DNA here is from genome assembly GCA_026230005.1 of Gila orcuttii. Classification (NCBI taxonomy): domain Eukaryota; kingdom Metazoa; phylum Chordata; class Actinopteri; order Cypriniformes; family Leuciscidae; genus Gila; species Gila orcuttii. The sequence continues at coordinate 1,039,921 of JAPDVR010000025.1, forward strand.
GTGTGTGTGTGTGTGTGTGTGTGTGTGTGTGTGTGTGTGTGTCTGTGAGTGTGTGTGTCTATAGCATCTTCTCGTTGGACTCAGTCCCTCCTGCAATGTGTGTGTGTGTGTGTGTGTGTGTGTCTGTGAGTGTCTCTGTGTGTGTGTGTGTGTGTCTGTGAGTGAGTGTGTGTGTCTATAGCATCTTCTCGTTGGACTCAGTCCCTCCTACAATGTGTGTGTGTGTGTGTGTGTGTGTGTGTGTGTGTGTGTGTGTGCCTATAGCATCTTCTCGTTGGACTCAGTCCCTCCTACAATGTGTGTGTGTGTGTGTGTGTGTGTGTGTGTGTGTGTGTGTGTGTGTGTGTGTGTGTGTGTGTGTCTGTGAGTGTCTCTGTGTGTGTGTGTGTGTGTGTGTCTGTGAGTGAGTGTGTGTGTGTGTCTATAGCATCTTCTCGTTGGACTCAGTCCCTCCTACAATGTGTGTGTGTGTGTGTGTCTGTGAGTGTCTCTGTGTGTGTGTGTGTGTGTCTGTGAGTGAGTGTGTGTGTCTATAGCATCTTCTCGTTGGACTCAGTCCCTCCTACAATGTGTGTGTGTGTGTGTGTGTGTGTGTGTGTGTGTGTGTGTGCCTATAGCATCTTCTCGTTGGACTCAGTCCCTCCTACAATGTGTGTGTGTGTGTGTGTGTGTGTGTGTGTGTGTGTGTGTGTGTGTGTGTGTGTGTGTGTCTGTGAGTGTCTCTGTGTGTGTGTGTGTGTGTGTGTCTGTGAGTGAGTGTGTGTGTGTGTCTATAGCATCTTCTCGTTGGACTCAGTCCCTCCTACAATGTGTGTGTGTGTGTGTGTGTGTGTGTGTGTGTGTGTGTGTGTGTGTGTGTGTGTGTGTGAGTGTGTGTGTGTGCCTATAGCATCTTCTCGTTAGACTCAGTGACGCTCATGCTGATGTTCTTCAGCTCATCATCTGGACGTTTCATTACAGGCGAGACACAAACACACTTGCTGGTCAACTGTGCTCGCGGAAACATCCAAAATACACATTTAAGTGTTTATTTAATTGCACTTTATCTGTTTGCATCTGCACATTATTTTGAATCCATTAAAGGCCGTGGGTTTGTGGACATTATCAAATCTCACTTCAGTTCAGTGCATTAGTGTCAGCTGTTTTATTAATAGTGTAGATTTATACAATCAGCCATAAAACTAAATCACTTATCAGTTATTGCAGTTGTGCATGTACAGTACTCATATTTCATAGATCATAATATTATGCATGTATGGTTGTGTGTGTGCAGTCTCTGCAGATTGGTGACCTACTTTGCTTTTAGCATTTTATGTTGAAAAGCTTCTGATCAATTCCAGTGTGAGCTGCGTCTCCCAGACCAGTAATAACAGTTTAAAGCTGAAAAACCACTTAAAATCTCCACGCATTAATGTGCAACCGGACACAAAAGAGCCTCATTGTCTCAGCGCTGACTCCTCCCCCTCACGGTAGCCACGCCCCTCTCATGCATATCGCTCGTTGCATCGTTTTTTTGGGGTCGACAGTTTATAAAAACTTATTTCTGTTTTTTTTTATAGCTTGTTTGCTGTACACCTTGTCACATAGCAGCTTTTAGACATTGTTTTGTGCTATAAGTCATAAATGACGAGGAGGCAGCTTCACACAATGCAAAGACGGTTGGATTGTTTTCCCCGGTGTGGGCGTGGCCTAAATGCGCTTGTATCTATTGGCTGAGCTACTGAAGGGGGCGTGTCTCGGAGAGAGAGCGCGTGAGAGAGCGCGCCGCTGCTGTCAGATGCCAGAGGCTGCGCGCGCGTGTGCATGAGGGTCCGCGCGCGGTTCACGGTTTCCCCGAGCACGAGGATGGGCTGCAATCTGTGCAGTTTACAGAAGAAAGAGGAGAACTACACACTACTGTACGAGATCTCACAGGTGAGGAGAACTACACACTACTGTACGAGATCTCACAGGTGAGGAGAACTACACACTACTGTACGAGATACACACTACTGTACGAGATCTCACAGGTGAGGAGAACTACACACTACTGTACGAGATACACACTACTGTACGAGATCTCACAGGTGAGGCGCGCGACACTCTCACCTGACGGACAGCTGTGTGTGTGTGTGTGTGTGTGTGTGTGTGGCGCGCAGAGTTTCGGATGACTCTGGATTTGAATTTAGGTTTGCTACTATATATTATTTATTTGTATCATGGCAGTAACAGTAGGCTACATTGCTTTTGGGATATGTATCATGGTTACACTGGTTTTTCATAATATTGTGATATCATAATAAATAATAATAGGCTATATAAATAATACATAAATATAATATCAATGCCATGCATATTTGGTCATGATGCTTGCCGGTTTTCCCCCACAGAGTTTTGGGTATAGTTGTGCACTGGTTTTTCACATAATACCATAGTTTTTTTTTTTTACATGTACCATAGTTTTCCACAGTTTTTTCCACATAATACCATAGAGGTTTGGACTTATACTATGATTTTCAGACATGTTATACACAGTTTTTCCCCTAATAATATATTATGCTGTTTTTTTTTTTCATGATAATACAATTCCTTTTTCTTGATCATGGGGCTTTCGTTGGTTGTTTTTCACATAATACATTAATTTTTGGCCATATACCAGTTTTTGGACATGTACCATGGTTTTGCACTGCTTTTCTACATGATAATGCCATGTATATTTGGCCATGGTGCTTACTGTGGTTGTTTTCCACATTATACCATAGTTTTTGGATATAGTATGATGGTAATACTTTTTGGGGGCTTGGCATTCTGGTAGTTTCAAACACTATAATGATGTTTTGGAGATGTACCACGGTAATACCATTCCATTTTTTTCCACAATACCACCTTTTTTGGAATAGAATGGATATACCATAGTAGTTTCATAGTATTCTTTGGAGTACCATTTATAAGGTAATCATTTAGTACTATGATTGGACATTTATGATTTCCTTGATGATGAACAGTCAAACGCTGAGTTTAACGAATCCGTGTTGAATCCACTGATGATCTCCTGAATCTGCTGATTGATTCTCCGCTGAGTGTTTCATTAACTCTTATGATGCTTTAATGGCCTCTGTTTCACACACACACACACACACACACACACACACACACACACACACACACACACACACACACACACACACACACGTCGGTCTCATTAGCACTCCTGGAAAATGATTCCGGCTCTGAATAAAGCTGTTCCTCTGTCTGTGTGAGTGTGTGTGTGTGTGTGTGTGTGTGTGTGTGTGTGTGTGTGAGTGGGTGTGTGAGTGTCTGTGTGTGTGTGTGTGTGAAGAGAGATCCGCTGGGTTAATTGCTGGCTTTGTTCTGTAACGAGGAGTTTTGACGGATCTTCTCCGGGTCGCTGTAATCACACTGATGAAGATCAAGCTTCGTCTCGTTTCTGCACTGAATGAACAGAATTAAGCCTCGAGCACATGATCTTCTCCTGGACCAGATCTGGAGTTTAGTGTTGTATCTGATCTGTGTGTGTTTGACCACACACACTCATTAGTGAGTGTGTGTGTTTTAAAGCAGGAGCTGAAACTGTGTCACTGGCTAAGTTTACATGCACAACTTGTGTTTCAGTCGGACTGAATACATTCTGAGTCTGAGTGTAGTGTTTTCATGAACGCTGAACATGTGATCGGGTTGATGTGTGTGTTTATGTCACAAAGCTTCAAATCGGAATATATATTTTGACATGCACACACACTACACAAATATACAGAGTTTCCCGGCGTTTGCGCATAATAACCATTCTCCTTCATTGGTTCATTATTTGTTTTAAACAGCACACTTAATATTTATCTATTTCTGGTCATAATTAGGAGATAATGAGCGTATGAGCCGTTGTGCCGCTGCTTAAAAATGGCCAAAACCGTTGTGTGTGTGTGTGAGAGTGTGAAGCGATGCACTGGTGGCCGTCGTCCTGCTCCACTTCACACACGCAGAGAAAGCAGGATTATAGGAGGACGAGACACTCGTTTATACCACACTTTATTCAACAGAAGAACAGCTCGTTCAGCGCGTCATACGCCATTATGCTATCGCTACGTCATTACGCTATTTCTACGTCATTACGCTATTTCTGCGCCATTACGCTATTTCTATGCCATTACGCTATTTCTACATCATAACGCTATTTCTACGTCATTACGGTATTTCTACGTCATTGCGCTATTTCTACGCCATTGCATTATTTCTACGTCATTACGGTATTTCTAACGTCATTACACTATTTCTACGTAATTACGCTATCGCTACATCATTACACTATTTCTATGTCATTACGGTATTTCTACGTCATTACGGTATTTCTACGCCATTGCACTATTTCTACATTTACATTTACATTTAGTCATTTAGCAGACGCTTTTATCCAAAGCGACTTACATTTGAGGATTAAACCAAGCGAGTCATCGTGGAGAGGCAAAAACAACGCAAGAAGTGCTCAGAATACAAAGTTCAAACATTGCTCAGAGTAGCATAAACTAGACAAGCGAAGATTTCAAGAAAAAGTTTTTTTTTTTTTTTTATGTTAAGTGCTCACGGAAGAGATGAGTTTTCTGTTGTCTTTTGAATGCTGTCAGGGATTCTGCATTACGGACGAGGGTGGGGAGATCATTCCACCAGCATGGAACCGTGAACGAGAATGTTCTGGAGAGTGATTTAGTGCCTCGCTGTGATGATACCACGAGCCGTCGCTCATTGATCGATCGTAGGCTTCTGGTAGGGATGTAGACCCGTAGGAGCGAGTGAAAGTAGGAGGGAGCTGAGCCAGTGGTCAATCTGTAAGCAAGTGTCAGCGCCTTGAACTTGATTCGAGCCGCGAGTGGTAGCCAATGCAGGGAGATGAACAGCGGAGTGACGTGGGCCCTTTTGGGCTCGTTGAAGACAAGACGAGCAGCAGCATTCTGGATCATTTGTAAGGGTTTAGTTGCACATGATGGAAGACCAGCTAGAAGAGCATTGCAGTAATCAAGCCTGGAAATAACCAGGGCCTGGACAAGAAGTTGTGTTGCATGCTAAGTTAGGAAAGGCCTGATCTTCCTGATGTTGTGCATTGCAAACCTGCATGATCGAGCTGTCTTTGAAATGTGGTCTGTGAAGGTTAGCTGGTCATCAAAGATTACTCCAAGATTTCTGACCGATCTTGATGGGGTGATTGAGGATGACTCTAGCTGGATAGTGAAGTCGTGCTGTAGAGACGGATTGGCAGAGAGGACGAGAAGCTCAGTCTTTGCCAGATTGAGCTGCAGGTGATGTTCCTTCATCCATGCCGAGATGTCCGCCAGACAGCTTGAGATACGTGCAAATACTGTGGGATCGTCTGGTTGAAATGAGAGGTAGAGCTGGGTGTCATCAGCATAGCAATGGTAAGAGAAACCATGTGCCTGTATGATGGGTCCCAGTGATGTGGTGTAAATGGAGAAGAGGAGGGGTCCAAGGACTGAACCCTGGGGAACCCCTGTGGTCAGTCGATGTGCTTTGGATACCTCGCCTCTCCATGCGACCCTGAAGGACCTACCTGTGAGATAGGACTCAAACCAGTGGAGGGAAGATCCAGTGATGCCCAGTGTTGAGAGGGTGGACAGAAGGATCTGATGATTCACAGTGTCGAAGGCAGCAGACAGGTCTAGGAGAATGAGAACTGATGATTTGGAAGCAGCTTTAGCGATCCGCAGGGCTTCTGTGACGGTCGAAAAGTAGTGCGGTCTCGGTCGAATGCCCTTTCTTGAAGCCAGATTGGTTAACATCCAGCTGGTTGTTCAGAGACAGAAAAGATGATACTTGGTTGAAAGCAACTCGTTCAAGTGTTTTTGCAATGAATGGTAGGAGAGAGACAGGTCTGTAATTCTCTAGAAGTGATGTGTTTAATGTTGTTTTTTTAAGCAGTGGGGTTACCCGAGCCTGCTTAAATGCTGTAGGAAAAATGCCAGTATGGAGGGATGAGTTGATGATGTGTGTGAGTGCTGGTAGAAGTGAGGGAGAGATGGCATGAAGAAGGGGTGAGGGGATGGGGTCTAGAGGGCAGGTGGTAGGATGACTGGAGAGGAGAAGTTTAGATACTTCTTCCTCGGTTAGTGGAGAGAAGGAGGAGAGAAGGTTATTGGCTGTGGGAGAGGTTGGACTAGGTTCCTGTGTGTGTGGAGCAGAGAACTGACTGCTAATGGTTGTTGTTTTGTTAGTGAAGAAGTTAGCAAAATCATCAGCAGTTAGCGAGGAGGTGGGTGGTGGTGGAGGTGGACAGAGGAGAGAGTTGAATGTCTTGAAAAGTGTTCGTGTGTTAGAGGCAGGGGCGCCGCTAAGGGGGGAAAAGTTAGGACGATTCTAAGGGCCCACACACTTTTGGGGCCCCCAGAGATCAATTTTATTAATGGAAAGGGTGCGGTAGGGGGCCCAACTTCATATTCTTTCATAGGGCCCAAAATTTCTAACAGCACCCCTGGTTAGAGGCGGTGTTGATCTTGTGGAAATATGAAGATTTTGCGGCGTGAACATCAGCAGAAAAGGAAGAGAGCAGAGATTGATACATACTCAGGTCAGATGTATCTTTTGATTTGTGCCATTTCCTCTCCATTGCCCTGAGTTTGGTCCGATGTTCACGAAGAACCTCAGATAACCAGGGGTTAGAGGGGGTAGCGCGTACTGGCCTGGAGGAGAGAGGGCAGATAGTGTCTAAGGAAGAAGTTAAAGTGGAGCATAAAGTATCCGTTGCGGTATTCACATCTAGAGATGAGAATTGTGAGGGTGAGGGAAGAGAACATGACACAGCAGAGGAAAGACGGGAGGGAGAAAGTGAGCGCAGGTTTCGTCTGAAAGTAACTGGTAGGGGAGTTGGTGGAGTGTGGATAGTGAGTTGTAGATTGAAAGTAATGAGGAAATGATCTGAAACATGGAGAGGTTTCACCAAAATGTTGTCTGTGATGCAGTTGCGTGTGTAGACCAGGTTTAGTTGGTTGCCTGACTTGTGAGTACCGGTGGTGATGAGCCGTTTGAGATCGAATGAGGCTAGGATAGAGATGAAATCTGTAGCATACGGCTTCTCTAGATGAATGTTGAAATCGCCAAAGACTACAAGTGGAGTGCCGTCCACAGCAGCACATCCAGCTCCTCAACAAAGCTTCCCAGTTGACCTGGGGGGCGATAAATGACTACAATCTGAATCTTAAAGGGAGTTGTAAGTGTAATAGCATGATATTCAAATGAGTTATTATTGCATAGAGAAGAGAGAGTTGAGTATTTCCAATTGTTAGAAATGAGAAGACCAGTGCCCCCACCCCTACCAGACTGGCGAGGGGTGTGAGAGAAAGAGAAGTTGTTAGAGAGAGCAGCAGGGGTTGCTGAGTCTTCTGGACGGATCCAGGTCTCAGTCAAGTTCAAGATGTTAAGAGTTGAAAGACATGCAAAGGCAGGAATGAAGTCAGCTTTATTGACTGCTGACTGACAATTCCATAGACTCACAGAAAAAGAGAGAGGTGTGTGTGTGGATGAGAGAACGGGACGCAGATTAGCAGTATTGCGCTGCCTTCTGTGCGTGATGAGAGAGCGTT
>JAPDVR010000025.1:1052500-1070000 GCA_026230005.1 Gila orcuttii
CTCTATGTTTGTGGGCGGGACTCTATATTTGTGGGAGGGACTCTATGTTTGTGGGAGGGACTCTCTGTTTGTGGGCGAGACTCTATGTTTGTGGGAGGGACTCTATGTTTGTGGGAGGGACTCTCTGTTTGTGGGCGAGACTCTATGTTTGTGGGAGGGACTCTGTTTGTGGGCAAGGCTCTCTGTTTGTGGGCGGGGCTCAGTTTGTGGGAGGGACTCTGTTTGTGGGCAAGGCTCTCTGTTTGTGGGCGGGGCTCAGTTTGTGGGAGGGACTCTGTTTGTGGGCGAGACTATGTTTGTGGGCGGGACTCTATGTTTGTGGGCCGGAATTTCTGTTTGTGGGCGGGACTCTATATTTGTGGGCCGGAATTTCTGTTTGTGGGAGGGACTCTGTTTGTGGGCGGGACTCTCTGTTTGTGGACGGGATTCTCTGTTTGACTAACGTTTAAGAAACCTGTTTGGAAACAGTCATTGTTTGGTTTAATGACACAGAAACACACATTCTCTGAGATCTCAGGTGTGTGTGTCAGCTAGACAAGCGTCATTGTTCGGGACGGTCGGTCTCTGTGGGATTCTCTGGGATTCTCTGTGGGATTCTCTGGGATTCTCCTGCTGTAGGATTAAACAGATGGCCTGTGCTGTTCTGTCAGATATCTGCGCTTCAAGACCCACTCTGACATTTCCACAGACGCGTGTGATCTGAATAGAGGTTAGCAGGATACGGGGACACACAGCGTCTGCGAGAGGCTCGTCCTCGGGTCACGGCAGAGACTCGCAGGGCATAATGGGATACGTCTGGCTGGAGACGATGATAACGGAGGAGGACAAAAGCAGACCTGAATACATTTACCTTTACCTCTCCACACAAGAGCCCGAATAAACTCAGCTTTTGGAGCAGGGAATCCAAATCTATTGCATGATAAAAAAAAATATTTATAGTATTTTTTTTTTATGTCATAAAGTGCAGTAATATCTACATCCAAGTACTAATTTACTCACTATATAACTATGTGGCTGCAAAAATCTGATTTTTTTTCTCTGTCTGTTCATATTTAAAACAGTTTTTATTTCAGTTCACCCCAGATAGTTCACACATGTATCATTCTGTCATCATTTGCTCACTTTCATGCCATTCAAACCTGTTTGACTCACTTCAACAGTAAAAATGAAGCATGTAAATGTTCAAAAACAGCTCGCACACAGATGTGATGCATATGTTTACATACATTCAAGAAACATGGTTCAGAAAACATTCAAAAATAACATTCCCAAAATAGAGAAAACTTTTTTTTTTTTTTTTATGTTTCGAAAATTCTGAAATAATGTTTAGTGGAAACTTGATGTGGACGTTGGCAACATGTTCTTTAAACATATTTTCAACAGCTGGTTTTCTAACACAGCGTCGGAAGTTTTGTTCGCAATTCAAGTAATATATCAATCGGATTATGATATAAACAGAACTTTCAGAATCTGAAATCAGATTAATGAAAAACAACGTATGTAAACATACCTATTTTTATTTTCAGTTACTGAACGAGGCTGTTGGCCAGAATCCTGCTCATTTACTAGCATTTTAATGTTCATTAATATTCATGAGCTAATCAGATAATAAATATGTCAGATTTTGACTTTATAATCTGAGCGAGCAGATCTGGGTTTCCTCAGTTTTCAGTCAGTGCAGATTTGTTTGCAGTGTGAATGAAGACAAAGAGACGTGTGTGTGTGTGTGTGTGTGTGTGTGTGTGAAGATTCCAGTCCTGAACAAAAGAGATGTGAGAGTAATGTGTGATATGAATGTGTTTTAATGAGATGCAGCACAAAGGCTTCTGGGATGTCCAGCTTTTGTCTGAGAGGGATTGTATTCAGATCAACTCATCGTTAGTCATTCATTCAAGCCGCCAATAATATCTGACACACGAGCCGCTTACAACTGAGCTCGTTTAATTCAGGAATCTTTAATAAACGACCCATTTGTGTCAGATCTCATTTCACCGGGAACAAACATCCTTCCCGCTTCCCTCGTTCCACTTCCTGTCTGTCGTCCAGGAAACGTGCGTTACGGTCACCGTGGAAACGGGATCTGATCAGCTGTCAATCACAGGAATGATTTGCGTTTCTGGAGTATTGTCTGTGCTGATCGACAGTAGATTAATTTTAATTTATCCCAGATTATATCATATAATTTACTGGCCTTTTATGTTAATAATGAGCCGAACAGAGCAGGTTCATACTGTCACGGTACTGGTGTGGCTGAAGAAGACTCACAGGCAAGAGATCCACTTGAAACAGTTTACTTGGAAATAGGAACAGACAAGCAGGCTGGGAGACAGGTAGGCACACACACTAACATTACCATCTAGGATGCATGAAGCTGACAACTAGATTAACGACTAGATTTACGACTAACAATCGACAAAGGAAGGCTAGACAGGAGGGAACTAAATACAAGTACAATCAGAGTGAAGACAGGTGATACAGATCATGAGGACGCTAAACAGGAGAATGATTAAGGGTTCAGGTGAGGAGAACAGGAGGATTCTGGGGAGTGTACGAGTACTCTGACCTTACCCCCCCCTCCCCGTAGGCGCGTCCCGCGCCGTATAATACAGAATACAGGAGGGAGGGTGGGCATCCTGAAGTCCGTGCCAGGAAGGAGGACCGGGTACAGCAAGCCGGACTCCAGGAAGGTACAGACGGCCATGGCGGAGCAGGCCAATGGCGTGGCCGGGGCGGAGCAGGACCTGGGAGCGGCCAGGGCGGAGCAGGGCATGGACGAGGCGGAGCAGGACCTTGGCGTGGCCAGGGCGGAGCAGGACATGGGCGTGGCGGAGCAGGTGAACCCTCGGGCGTCCAGGGCGGAGCTGTAGGGCCCTCGGGCGTCCAGGGCGGAGCAGGCTGTGGAACTGACCACGGTGGAGCAGTAGGACCCTCAGGCGGCCGCGGCGGTGACGACCCTTCGGGCGGCCCCGGCGGTGAGGATCCTTCGGTTGGCTGTGGACCCTTAGTTTCCCACGGCGAGGGCTTTGGAGTAGGTGATCCCTCGGGCGTCCAGGGCGGAGCTGTAGGGCCCTCGGGCGTCCAGGGCGGAGCAGGCTGTGGAACTGACCACGGTGGAGCAGTAGGACCCTCAGGCGGCCGCGGCAGTGATGACCCTTCGGGCGGCCACGGCGGTGAGGATCCTTCAGGTGGCCACGGTGGTGAGGATCTTTTGGGCGGCCGTGGACCCTTAGGCGCCCACGGCGAGGGCATTGGGCCCCCCCCCAAAATTTTAATGGGAAAAATAACAGGGTCAATACAAAGTTCAGGGCTGGATTGAACCAGTGGTGGCGGAGTATCTGAATTGGAAGGAACCACCGAGGAAAGGGTCTCTGGGCTGTACGAAAACAGCGGTGGAAGGGGCTCTGTGCTGCACGGCGTCAGCGGTGAGGGCTCTGGGCTGAACGCCGTCAGTAGTGAGGGCTCGGGGCTGCACGGCATCAGTGGCGAGGGCTCTGGGCTGAAAGGCGTCAGCAGTGAGGGCTCGGGGCTAGGATCAACGGGCTCAGGCACAGGAACAACGGGCTCTGGCGTAGGATCAATAGGCTCAGTGCTGGATGGAACCAGCGGTGAAGGTGGTATACTGGACGGGGCCAGTGGTGAAAGCTCTGTGAAAACGTCTATTAAATCAGTGCGGAACAGGGACTGAGGTGAAGTCTCTGTGCTGGACGGGACCAGCGGTGAAGGCTCAGCGCTGGGCGGAACCAGCGGTGGAAGTTCAGTGAAAACGTCTATTAAATCAGTGCTGAACAGGGACTGTGGTGAAGACTCTGTGCTGGACGTGACCAGCGGTGAAGGCTCTGTGCTGGACGGGATCAGCGGGGAAAGATCAGCGAAAACATCTATTATATCAGTGCTAAACAGGAACTGTGGTGACGAGGGCCTTGAGCTGGACGGAGCCAGCAGAGACGAGGGCTTCGAGGTGGGCGGAACCAGCGGAGAAGAGGGCATTGAGCTGGGCGGAACCAGCGGAGACAAGGGCTTCGAGCTGGGCGGAACCAGCGGAGACGAGGGCTTTGAGCTGGGCGGAACCAGCGGAGAAGAGGGCTTTGAGCTGGGCGGAACCAGCGGAGAAGAGGGCTTTGAGCTGGGCGGAACCAGCGGAGAAGAGGGCTTTGAGCTGGGCGGAAGCAGCGGAGAAGAGGGCTTAGAGCTGGGCGGAAGTGTTCCGGATTTGGGGTCGACGCTCTCCAGACACCGGAGAACGGTTTCCCTCCAATTCAAACCGGTGGTGTCTGGGAGGTCGATCCGGTGATGAAGCGTGGCTCCGATCCGGAACAGGACACACAACCTTTCGTCGTTGAGGGTGCTGTGGAGGGCGATCCGGAGGAACCCCTCGACGAAAGAAAGGAAGTGGTGGCATCTTTCAGCCAGGGCGATAATTATTACCCCATCGTCCATCTTGGGGCGGTCGATTGTTCTGTCACGGTACTGGTGTGGCTGAAGAAGACTCACAGGCAAGAGATCCACTTGAAACAGTTTACTTGGAAATAGGAACAGACAAGCAGGCTGGGAGACAGGTAGGCACACACACTAACATTACCATCTAGGATGCATGAAGCTGACAACTAGATTAACGACTAGATTTACGACTAACAATCGACAAAGGAAGGCTAGACAGGAGGGAACTAAATACAAGTACAATCAGAGTGAAGACAGGTGATACAGATCATGAGGACGCTAAACAGGAGAATGATTAAGGGAGAGAGTTCAGGTGAGGAGAACAGGAGGATTCTGGGGAGTGTAGTTCGGACGCAGACAGGCAGGTGACGACGAGTACTCTGACACATACACTACCAGTCAAAAGTTTTGGATCGGTCAGATTTTTAATGTTTTTAAAAGAAGTCTCTTCTGCTCACAAAGGCTGCATTTATTTGATTAAAAAAAAATACAGTGAAATATTATTAGAATGTGAATATATATTAAAGTGTAATTTATTCCTGTGATCAAAGCTGAATTTTCAGCATCATTACTCCAGTCTTCAGTATCACATGATCCTTCAGAAATCAGTATAATATGATGATTTGATGCTCAAGAAACATTTATTATTATTATCAGTGTTGAAAACAGGTGTGTATTTTTTTTTCCGGGATTATTTGATGAATAGAAAGTTAAAAAGAACAGCATTTATTTGAAATATAATCTTTTGTAACATTATAAATATCTTTACTGTCCCTGATCAATTTAATTCATCCTTGATGAATAAAAGTATTGGTTTATTTTATTTATTTCCCCCAAAAAATAAAATAAAAATTCGTACTGACCCCAAACTTTTGAACGGTAGTGTTTAATGTTACAAAAGATTATATTTCAGATAAATTATATTCTTTTGCACTTTCTATTCATCAAAGAATCCTGAAATAAAAATGTAAATAACTGTTTTCAACACTGATAATATCGAGAAATGTTTCTTGAGCATCAAATTTTTTTTTTTTAATTGTAATATTATTTCACAATATTACTGTTTAATTTTTGTATTTTTAATCAAATAAATGCAGCCTTGGTGAGCAGAAGAGACTTCTTTTAAAAACATAAAAAATCTAACCGATCCCAAACCTTTGACTGGTAGTGTATGTCAGATGTTGGATAGTTTATGGGTTTATGAATGAGAGGGCGAGTTATTGTTAGAGGCTCAGGACGAGAAACAGCCGTAATAAACAGCAGAATCAGATCATGATGAGCTGTTCATCCTCTAAAACACCCCCGCCGCAGAGTCTCATGGGAAACCCTGGATCTGACACTCCTGCAGGGGATTCTGGGAGATCAGACAGCCCACACACACACACATGGAAATATGAGTTTCCTGCTGCAGAGATCAGGAGTCCAGGGAAAAGTGGGAAAAATGTTAAAATGAAAAATAAAAAAATTAGACTGACTAACTGACCAATAAACTAACAAAATTTTATTAAAATATTTTTTTTTTATTGAAAATAACCAAATTTGTCCAAATAAATAAATACAAAATAATTAAATAAATAACATTTTATTTATTTAAATAAATAAATGTGATTAAAGTAATTAAATACATTTGTCAGTCTGTCGTAATGTGGGTTTTGCGTCCTGTCTTGTTTTGTCATGTTCAGTGGTTCCCTGTCTTGTTTATTAGTTCTCCCAGGTGTTTCTTGTTATCCACGCCCCCTTGTTATCCTGTCTGCTCATTTGTCTCTGATTATTTAAGCCCCGTGTTTCTGCCCTGTCTTTGTCAGTTATTGAATGCGTTTATGTACCACGAGTGTTTTGCCTGTTCTGAGTTTACCCTAGTCTGTATTATTAAAGTCTACTGCTGCATTTAGATCCGACTACCGCCTCTGCTTCCACGCAATTCGTGACAGAATAACTGACCACCAGGATCTAGCAGGTAGTACCCGGGAACCACCGACCGTAAAACAAGAGGTATGATGATGGAGGACGGATTCTACCAGAATGGACGGTCGCTGGAAGAGTACGTGAGGGCTTACCTAGAGTGTTATCATGAGACAAATTTGAGTGAGGAAACACTCAAGTATAATTTCTGGAGTGGGATGGACGACACGCTCGGCGCAATGCTTCTGTTAGATGCGGAACACCTCTCTTTTGTGCAGTTCCTGGACCGAGCGTTGTGGGTGTGCGGTTCGTCACTCACTGTAGGACTCGCTGAGGAAATCAGCTGTGTTCCCAAGCCAGGGCATTCCGTCAAGACCGTTCCAGGTAATTCCAAGCACAGTTCACGTAAGAGAGTTTCAAACCGAGCTCTGAGGAAGCCCGTTCGCCGCATCCGCACGGCCGACACCGCGCTCCACAAGCCCGCGCCTCACGTGAACCGAGTCGAGCCCGCTTTCCACGACATGCCTGAGCTTCTTCCTGCTGAGACCGACATGCCTGAGCTTCTTCCTGCCGAGACCGACATGCCTGAGCTTCTTCCTGCCGAGACCGACATGCCTGAGCTTCTTCCTGCCGAGACCGACATGCCTGAGCTTCTTCCTGCCGAGACCGACATGCCTGAGCTTCTTCCTGCCGAGACCGACATGCCTGAGCTTCTTCCTGCCGAGATCGACATGCCTGAGCTTCTGTCTTCCGAACCCGCACGTCGCTTCAGTCTCGACGAACCCGAATCGAGTGAGTCAAGAGCCGAGTCAAGTGAATCAAGTGAGTCTACCGAGTCAAGGGAGTCTACCGAGTCAAGGGAGTCTACCGAGTCAAGGGAGTCAAGTGAGTCTACTGAGTCAAGTGAGTCTACTGAGTCAAGTCTACTGAGTCAAGTGAGTCTACTGAGTCAAGTGAGTCTACTGAGTCAAGTGAGTCTACTGAGTCAAGTGAGTCTGGTGAGTCAAGCCCAGTGAAGCGCCGTCGCAGAAGGAAGAGGAGGACTCGCTCGGCTCATCAGGCTCCAGTGAGCGTACCCAGACTTCTCGCCCTGGCGGCCCCGCCTCTGCGCCTCGCCCTGGCGGCCCCGCCTCTGCGCCTCGCCCTGGCGGCCCCGCCTCTGCGCCTCGCCCTGGCGGCCCCGCCTCTGCGCCTCGCCCTGCCTGCGCCCTTCAAGCTCCGGGAGGCCTTTCCTAAACCCGTGGATTTCCCCAAGTATTTTTTTGGGGGGGGCCAAGGGTCCGGTGAGGAGACCATGAAGGCTGCGCCACCATGGTCGTCTGCAGGGGCTTCACCACCCTGGCCTTCGCCTCGTCCTGCTCCACCCTGGCCTTCGCCTCGTCCTGCTCCGCCCTGGCCTTCGCCTCGTCCTGCTCCGCCCTGGCCTTCGCCTCGTCCTGCTCCGCCCTGGCCTTCGCCTCGTCCTGCTCCGCCCTGGCCTTCGCCTCGTCCTGCTCCGCCCTGGCCTTCGCCTCGTCCTGCTCCGCCCTGGCCTTCGCCTCGTCCTGCTCCGCCCTGGCCTTCGCCTCGTCCTGCTCCGCCCTGGCCTCCGCCTCGTCTTGCTCCGCCCTGGCCACCTGTTCAGTCAGGTCCGCCCACGCTCCACGGCCCAGGCCCGCCTTGTCTATGTCCAGGGTCCGTTCCCCTGCATGGGCCTGGCCCTCCATCCCTCCCCCAAGACCGCCTGTGCTTCACCGCCCTCCTGAACTTTCTTGGGTTTTTTTTTGGTTTTGTTGGGCGTCAGGAGCCGCCCTTAAGGGGGGGGGTTATGTCGTAATGTGGGTTTTGCGTCCTGTCTTGTTTTGTCATGTTCAGTGGTTCCCTGTCTTGTTTATTAGTTCTCCCAGGTGTTTCTTGTTATCCTCGCCCCCTTGTTATCCTGTCTGCTCATTTGTCTCTGATTATTTAAGCCCCGTGTTTCTGCCCTGTCTTTGTCAGTTATTGAATGCGTTTATGTACCACGAGTGTTTTGCCTGTTCTGAGTTTACCCTAGTCTGTATTATTAAAGTCTACTGCTGCATTTAGATCCGACTACCGCCTCTGCTTCCACGCAATTCGTGACACAGTCAACATAAATTTGTTTAAAATAAATCACAAAATTATTTCAATAAATACATTTGATTAAAATAAATATGCAATTTAAATAAACAAATTTTATAAAAATAAATAAAATTGATTAAAATAATTAGATACAATTCATTTTAACAAAATTATTAAAATAAATACACTTGATTACAATAACTACCAAATTATATGGATAAAAAATACATACTTATATAAATAACACGATATTTCAATAAAAATAGAAAATTTTATAAAATAAAATGTGATGTAAATAAATACATTTGATTATAATAAGTAACAAAATATATTCATATAATTAAATATAAATATATTTAGTTAAATTTTAAATGAAAAAATATAATAAATACAATTATTTTAAATAAATGCATTGGATTAAAATAAATACCAAAATGTATTAGATAAACAGAAAAAACATATGTATATAAATAAAATGATATTAAAATAAATAGAGAATTGAATAAAATAAAATATGATTAAAATAAATAAATTTGATTAAAATAAATTAAATGTATTCATATAAATTAAATTTAAGTAAGTTAAATTTGAAAAAAAAAATCCCTGATGTAACGTAATTTTCTAAGTAGTCTAATATTTTAAACATATTAATACATTTTAGTTGAGGGGTCCCTCTTATGAGGATGATGATATTTGTGGTTCCTGATCTAGACTGTGTTTGTTAGCGACTAGCGGCCCGATAAAGTCCCATGATGCAGTGTTTCAGCTGCGGTGTGTGTCTCCAGGATTTCATCTGGTTGCATCACATCTCTGCACAGGTATCATGTCAAAGTCTACAGGTTTACCAGCGGAAAGCAAGCCATGACTCGAGTTTGTGTCACGCTATGGTGCTCTACAGACTTTTGGTTTATTAAAACTATCTGCCAATGGAGTCAGAAAAATCAACTTAATTCAAAGGGAAAACAGGATTATTTTTCTGACTCCATTGGCAGATATTTGTTCTTGTTTTAAGCACAAACTCACTTCATTTTGATTTTTTTTAGACTTAATATCTTCAGTCATGTTGCTTCTCCAGTAAATGTATCTTGATTTAAGAATGTTTTGATATTTGCGCTGGAAAACAAGACAGAAACACTGAGGAAGAAAATCATGTTTTGCAGTGAACAAGTTATGCTCTATATTTTTGAAGTCATACTCTATGATGTGTTCATTGAGAAACAGGCTAAACTATCAGTCATTTATCACTGAAAATTTTCAATCTCATTCTCTGTTCTGCATATTTAAACTAGTCTGGCACTTTTGCTCGTGCCGTTTGAGCGTGAGTGTGTTTTAGGGTGTACTGTCTCTTTAAGTGTCCAATTGAGCGTGAGTGTGTTTTAGGGTGTACTGTCTCTTTAAGTGTCCGATTGAGCGCAATTGTGTTTTAGGGTGTACTGTCTCTTTAAGTGTCCGATTGAGCGTGAGTGTGTTTTAGGGTGTACTGTCTCTTTAAGTATCCGATTGAGCATGAGTGTGTTTTAGGGTGTACTGTCTCTTTAAGTGTCCAATTGAGCGTGAGTGTGTTTTAGGGTGTACTGTCTCTTTAAGCGTCTGATTGAGGGTGAGTGTGTTTTAGGGTGTACTGTCTCTTTAAGTGTCTGATTGAGCGTGAGTGTGTTTTAGGGTGTACTGTCTCTTTAAGCGTCTGATTGAGCGTGAGTGTGTTTTAGGGTGTACTGTCTCTTTAAGCGTCTGATTGAGCGTGAGTGTGTTTTAGGGTGTACTGTCTCTTTATGCGTCTGATTGAGCGTGAGTGTGTTTTAGGGTGTACTGTCTCTTTATGCGTCTGATTGAGCGTGAGTGTGTTTTAGGGTGTACTGTGTCTTTAAGCGTCTGATTGAGCGTGAGTGTGTTTTAGGGTGTACTGTCTCTTTAAGCGTCTGAGCGTGAGTGTGTTTTAGGGTGTACTGTCTCTTTAAGCGTCTGAGCGTGAGTGTGTTTTAAGGTGTACTGTCTCTTTAAGCGTCTGATTGAGCGTGAGTGTGTTTTAGGGTGTACTGTCTCTTTAAGCGTCTGATTGAGCGTGAGTGTGTTTTAGGGTGTACTGTCTCTTTAAGCGTCTGAGCGTGAGTGTGTTTTAGGGTGGACTGTCTCTTTAAGCGTCTGATTGAGCGTGAGTGTGTTTTAGGGTGTACTGTCTCTTTAAGCGTCTGATTGAGCGCGAGTGTGTTTTAGGGTGTACTGTCTCTTTAAGTGTCTGATTGAGCGTGAGTGTGTTTTAGGGTGTACTGTCTTTTTAAGCGTCTGATTGAGCGTGAGTGTGTTTTAGGGTGTACTGTCTCTTTAAGTGTCCGAGCTGAAGACTGGCACTTGGACAGCTTTACTCAGAGTGATTAGGCTGATGAGTGTGTAGAACAGGATGAGTTTGGAGCAGATGTCTCAGGCTCATTTACCAGGATCGTTCTGGAAAGCGTTTGCTCGCGTCCCATGATGCATCAGCTCCCCGTGTTTCTGGCGCTGTGAATGAATGAACCCCGTCTGACACAATCCTACAGCTCTCACGAGTTTCTCACAGGTTTCTTACACACTCCAAAAAACACTGGGTTAAAAGCAACCCAATTTGGGTTGTTTTCAACCCAAGGGCTGGGGATATATAGTACAGAAAACATGTTGGGTTAGAAATGCACCAATTTGACGGAGATGCACTGCTCTCTCCTGAAGAGGCCGCAAAAGCCCCTGATAAATAACTCAACCCCTGGGTTGTTACGTCTGATCCAGGATCTGGGTAACACAAGAAAACTACCAAACACTGAAAAATAACCCCCCAAAAAGCCCAAAAGGCTAAACCCAGGGTTTTGGCAGAAAAATAACCCAATATTTTTTAGAGTGCAGGATTCTCTGTTTCTCGTGGTTTTCTCATTGGGTTTCTCTCGGGTTTCTCTCGGGTTTCTCATTGGGTTTCTCATTGGGTTTGTCACAGGTTTCTCATTGGGGTTCTCTCGGGTTTCTCATTGGGTTTCTCATTGGGTTTCTCATTGGGTTTGTCACAGGATTCTCATTGGGTTTCTCTTGGGTTTCTCATTGGTTTCTCATTGGGTTTGTCACAGGTTTCTCATTGGGGTTCTCTCGGGTTTCTCATTGGGTTTCTCATTGGGTTTCTCTCGGGTTTCTCATTGGGTTTCTCTCGGGTTTCTCATTGGGTTTCTCATTGGGTTTGTCACAGGTTTCTCATTGGGTTTCTCATTGGGTTTCTCATTGGGTTTCTCTCGGGTTTCTCATTGGGTTTCTCATTGGGTTTCTCATTGGGTTTCTCATTGGGTTTGTCACAGGTTTCTCATTGGGTTTCTCATTGGTTTCTCATTAGGTTTGTCACAGGTTTCTCATTGGGGTTGTCTCGGGTTTCTCATTGGGTTTCTCATTGGGTTTCTCTCGGGTTTCTCATTGGGTTTCTCATTGGGTTTCTCTCGGGTTTCTCATTGGGTTTCTCATTGGGTTTGTCACAGGTTTCTCATTGGGTTTCTCTCGGGTTTCTCATTGGGTTTCTCATTGGGTTTCTCATTGGGTTTGTCACAGGTTTCTCATTGGGTTTGTCACAGGTTTCTCATTGGGTTTCTCATTGGGGTTCTCATTGGGGTTCTCATTGGGGTTCTCTCGGGTTTCTCATTGGGGTTCTCTCGGGTTTCTCATTGGGTTTCTCATTGGGTTTCTCTCGGGTTTCTCATTGGGTTTGTCACAGGTTTCTCATTGGGTTTCTCTCGGGTTTCTCATTGGGTTTCTCATTGGGTTTGTCACAGGTTTCTCATTGGGTTTGTCACAGGTTTCTCATTGGGTTTCTCATTGGGTTTCTCTCGGGTTTCTCATTGGGTTTGTCACAGGTTTCTCATTGGGTTTGTCACAGGTTTCTACATGGGTTTCTCATTGGGTTTCTCTCGGGTTTCTCATTGGGTTTCTCATTGGGTTTCTCATTGGGTTTGTCACAGGTTTCTCATTGGGTTTCTCATTGGGTTTCTCATTGGGTTTCTCATTGGGTTTCTCATTGGGTTTCTCATTGGATTTCTCATTGGTTTTCTCATTGGGTTTGTCACAGGTTTCTCATTGGGTTTCTCATTGGATTTGTCACAGGTTTGTCACGGGTTTCTCACAGGTTTCTCACGTCTCAGACCCCTGGAGATGCTCTTGAGGCGTCTGTAGGAACAGCTTCAGATCAGAGGAGACTCTTTACGCCGGTAATCATGAGGACGTGTTTCTGATTGAAACACTGATTCATTTGTTTGTGTCAGTGTTTTTTCCTCCTCGCGTCTGAACATTGACTCCAGACAACACACAGACCCTGATGGGCAATCAATACTCATTTGCGAGTGTGTGTGTGTGTGTCTGTGTGTATTGATCCACAGCAGGTGTTAGTCGATGTGCAGCTCCACAGGTGTGTGTGTCTCATAGACAGGTTAGATAACCACCGTTTTACATTCAGTTTCACAGATGTTCGTGTGAAGTGAGTGTGTGATGGTTGAGTTTATCTTCACCACCACAGGGGCGTCGCAGGAACTCTTTGTTTACATGATGTAATTAGTTGTGCATTGTGTGTAATTGCCGCTCTGCTCCAGTCAGATTCGATTTATTTCCTCCAGAGTTTGTTTATCTTCATCGGAGGATCGTTTAGGATCTGTTGTGTGTTTGTGGAGGGATAGAGGAGGTAAACTAATTACTAAAGTTGTTTACTCGTGTCTATTTGTGCTTATAGTACATGATCCGTGAGAGTTTTACTGTATATATCTACAGTGTTTATATCAGGGCACAAACCCTCAGATATGATCATCCCCATCCTAAAGTTTAAATACAGATATATATTTCCACGTGCAAGACCCACTGTAGGCTTATTCACAATGGTGTACTACATACTATACCAATTTAAAAGTTAATTTTATTTAGTTTCTATTAAGTGATTTTTTTTCTATTCACTCTAGTATTGAACTGTTAGATGTATTATTTATTTTATTTTTAAAAAATTGTATTTACTTTTTTATTTGAATATAATTTTATGTATTTATTATTTTTATTAATTTCATTATTTTAGTATAACTTTTATTACTTTAATCTATTTTTAGTTATTTTTTATTTTAATGTCTATTATTTGCTTATTTATGTCATTATATATATATATATATATATATATTTTTTTTTTTAGTAATTTTAAAATAATTGTCAATATAATTATTTATTTACTCATGTTGATATAAGTATGTATTTATTTTAGTATTTATTTTATAATATAATTTCTATTATTTAATTGTTTTCATATAATTTATTTATTTATTATTTGTATTTAATTATTTCCATATATTAATATGACTTTTTGTAAATATAATTTTATTGTTTAATTATTTATTTTAATAGCACTTTTATTATTTAATTATTTAATATAATTTTTATTTTAATCTAATTTCTATTGTTTACTTATTTATTTTATTATATTTTATTATTTATTTAGTAATTGTAATATAATAATATTTATTTATTATTAATTTCTATATTAATCTATTATTATCATTGACTTGTTTATTTTAATATAATATAATTTTATTTTTAATTATTTTTATTTATCTATTTGCTCATAATCATTTATGTATTTATTTTAATAGAATTAAATTATTTATTTGATTTTTTTTTTTTTAAGCGTTTCCCTTGCGAACGGTTTGGAAGCCGCTGTGATGTATAGCGGTGTGTATAGCGGTGTGTATAGCGGTGTGTATAGCGGTGTGTATAGTGGTGTGTTTCTGTAATCTGTGGCTCTGAGGATCTGCGGACCGACAGAGAGTCTGTGGCTCTGATGAAGGAGAGAACGAGACAGATGGACACACACACACACACACACACACACACACACACACACACACACACACACACACTCACAGAAGGATGCAGGCGCTCGTAATGAAGCACAGCAGGTTTAGTTGATGCCGTGAGACGCTGGTGTGTGTTTGGGCTTAAGGCGTGAACATGATTCAGTTTAATAGAGGACGATATCTCTGAACGCTTCACACACACACACACACACACACACACACACACACACACACACACACACACACACACACACACACACACACACACACTTACTGAAGCTGATGGGTTTCCTATCAGTCAAGCATCACTACTACTCTCTCAAACTTCAGCAAACCACCCTAGCAACCACACATAGCAACCAAAAACACTTTTAGCAACCGCATGATGCCCTGGCAACCACCCAGATAGTGTACTAGCTTAATCCTGCAGTCTGTACTGTATACTGCATACTACTTTCCATGGCTACTCATCATGCAACCATAAACACTGTACAAGTACATGTATACACTTTTAAAAGATTGGAAAATAGACTGGAATACTAGATTAGAAAGTTATTCTAAATAACTATTCTAAATCCACTGTGAAACACCAATGTGTCCCTGAGCAAGACACTTAACCCCTAATTGCTCCAGAGGCGTGCGACCTCTGACATATATAGCAATTGTAAGTCGCTTTGGATAAAAGCGTCAGCTAAATGAATAAATGTAAATGTAAAATGTAAATAACTTACCAGATACATCAGTCTATACTATATACTGCATACTACTTTTCTTGGCTAATTTACTAGTACAAAAAAAATAATTTTGGAATAGAAAATGCTATAGCTTAATACTAGTTTAATACTAACTCAGTAATGTAGTCTGTACTATATACTGCATACTACTTTTCCTGGGTGCTCATTAAGCATTGTATACTGTAAATTACACCTACAAATATATAAATGTTTGTAATAAAGAATCATAGTTTAATACTTGGAATACTAACTTAATACTCAATAATACAATCTGTACTATAAACTGCATACTACTTTCTAGTGTTGGGTCCGAGTCCACCTTTGTCGAGTCCGAGTCAAGTCAAAGTCCTTGACAATCGAGTCCGAGTCCAAAGAGGGCCGAGTCGGACTTGAGTCCGAGTCCTTAACATCTAAGTCCGAGTCGAGTCCAGCCGAGTCCACAAAGATTTAAATGATTTGAAATTGACCTTTCACAAAGACCCGCCCCTCTTAGTTACTGTTGCTACGTCCGACAAGCCGTTCCGCTCTCACTCCAAATGTTCTCACACAGTGAAAAATATATTGCGGAGCAAAGAGGACACTGAATATGCGCCAACATACAAGACAGAGCAGCCTACTTTTGGTATGAAATAAAGTCTCATCTTTTACATTTTTATAATTATTATGAAATTCAAACAATAATCCTGTTTTGTGGTGCTTTAATGTGTAGGCCTCAGTTCAAGCAGCACATGAACTGATAATCTCTTATAGCACAAATTAAACATGAATGAAAATCAGAACTGCAAAAAGATATCAATACACACCATTTTTCAAGTTCAAGTCCACTGACTTTAATCTACTAACTGATTTGGTTTGTTTGTTGGACAAAAATGGCGGTATCTGCATTATGATTGGTCAGATCGCCTGTCAATCAAATTCCGGCGAAAGGTCTCAACACTGAGCTCTTAAATTAATATTTTAAACCTTACAAAATGATTGCAATGTATAGTCAAAGTCATACGTTTACCTATTGTACATCTTTCAGAATCTGCAAGGTAATGCTCAAGAATGCAACACGATGCATTAAGAGCCAGGGGGAAACTTTTGAGCAAATAGTGATGTTTAAAGTTTTCTTATTTTGTTTTACATGCTAATATCTTTTTTAGCCTCTGAAGGGCAGGACTAAATTAATATAAATTTTCAACAAAATAAGAACAATTTACATCCAGTTTCATCCTTAATGGACTTCTTGAGCATCACTAAGTGTTTGCAGGGTTTGTAATAGTCGTGTATGAGTCCCTCAGTTGTCACCAGTGCGAAAAGATGGATCTCACAATCACAGTCACTGCTAGTAAGGAGTCAAATATGCAGAAGATGCTGGAAAAGCAAATAATGTGCAGGAGCTGGAGGATTTTTCCTCATGAACAACCATTACAAAAAAAAAACAAACAAAAAAAAAAACAGTTGTGGATACAAACACAAAATACAAGATAAATTACTTGATTGTAATATTGTGTGTCAGGTAATGATATTTACAATCAAGTAATTTGTCTTGTATTTTGTGTTTGTATTTTGTCTTGTGGACTAGGCTATTAAACATCTGTTATGTGAAAAAGCTTTTTCAGTGCAGTACTAAATAGAAACAATGTTTTTATGATCCTACTTATTAATAAATAAATAAAAATTCCATTTTGGAGATTTTGAAAGGTGTATGTAAACTTATGACTAAAGTGTAAATGTAACAAAAATCATTAAATTATTAGACACCAAAATGTTGCTATGGTTTTCACTTTCTCATGTTGCTATGGTTACTATGTCAATCATTGCAATTTCAAGACTCACAGGACTAAAATTTAGCGGATTCACTCCCACATTTAAATGCATTTATCACTCTTTATAATTTACAGTGTGAACGTAACCACTGGTCCTCTAGAAGCATGAAAAACAAAACTATTATTTAGATTGTCGATAGCGCTCACTTTAAGCCATCACTTACCGCGTTCTGCACTCTCCCTAAAACTCTCGTCATAAACACTGAAGTGTCCACACTGCACAGTGAATCTCTCATTTATATCGCGTCAAGACTTTGTTTATGAGGGGATTTGCGAAAGGATAAAGCTTGTGCTGATTCTGAACATACATTTTAAGCGAATTCTCCGCATGTTGACTCTAAAATGCCTCTGATTTGCCACTGTGTTCATGCGCTTAATATACATGTCTGTGATTGGCTAATGCTCAACGCGGAAACAACACAAGTAGTTTGGTTTCGTTTTTGATTAATATTGTGTCCTCTAGTGCCCGGACTCGACTGGACTCGGACATTTTTCCGAGTCTAAAATGTCCGAGTGCATGACAAGTCCGAGTTCATTTAAAATTGGACTCGAGTCCGGACTCGAGTCCGAGTCCGAGTTCGAGTACCCCAACTCTACTACTTTCTCTGGCTACTCATTTTGCAAGTTTCAAACAGTAGTCATGTGACCTTATAATGTGCTGTCCAATCATAAACCTGGAAATACAAAGTATTTTGTATATTTAATAGCATTTTAA
>JAPDVR010000025.1:1072500-1080000 GCA_026230005.1 Gila orcuttii
TCAATCATGTAGCAAATATTTTGACTTTCAATGGCAAACCACAAGCTATTTATAAATTATTTAAATAATTATTTATCATAATTTTATTTTATTAGTTTGGCTGATGCTTTTATCCAAAGTAACTTACATTACATTCAAGATTTACATGTATTATATATATATTTTTTGTTTTATTTTATTAGTTTTGCAGATGTTGAAATAAAATAAGTTTTTGTTATGTTACATCATGTAACATTTAACATTTTATTTTATTATTAGTTTGGCAGAACCTTTTATCCAAAGCAACTTACATTGTATTTAAGATTTATATGTTTTTATTATTTTGTTTTATTTTATTTTATTTTATTTTATTTGTTTGGCAGATGTTGAAATAAAATACGTTTTTGTTATATGTATATAAATATGTAATATTATAGCCTATAAAATGAGTTATACATGTGTGTTTTTGATTGCTGCCATGTGAATGCTATGGTATTTTCTGTGTTTTTGGTATTTTTATTTTCTTTCTTTTGGTAGTGAAAAGGCTGTCAGTGATCATCGGGTCTGTAGATGCGGCTCGGCTTCTTCCTTCAGTCTGTGGGATTCTTCCAGTTGTTTTATGTGAAGCAGGTCTCAGATCAGTTTGATGGATTCAGATTTAGTTTGATGCTCATTGGTGAAATACTAACGCACTCACTATCAAGAATTGTGCGTTATTTAAAAGCCACTGAAAAGCACTTGAAAGATGAGAAGATGGAGAACGAGAACAGAGAAGTTCAGAGACGAGGCGTCAAAGCGATCTTTGTCTCCTTTATTTATGAGCTGCTTGTTTAAAGTGGCTTTCAGTGAGTGTGTGTGTGTGTGTAAAGCTGGAGTGTTTCCGCTGGAGTGTTTCCAAGCGCAGCTGCTGTAGATCCCTGTGCAAACAGAGCCAGACACTCGTTCTCCAGCGTCACCTGAAGATCAGCAGCATATTCACATTCACCACAAGACTGAGCCTGAGACTGACACTGAGACTGACACTGAGACTGACACTGAGACTGAGACTGACACTGAGACTGACACTGAGACTGACACTGAGACTGACACTGACACTGAGACTGACACTGAGACTGACACTGAGCCTGACACTGAGACAGAGACTGAGACAGACACTGAGACTGAGACAGAGACTGAGACAGAGACTGAGCCTGACACTGAGACAGAGACTGAGACAGACACTGAGACTGAGACAGAGACTGAGACTGACACTGAGACTGACACTGACACTGACACTGAGACTGAGACTGAGACTGAGCCTGACACTGACACTGACACTGACACTGACACTGAGACTGAGCCTGAGCCTGAGCCTGAGCCTGACACTGAGCCTGACACTGAGACTGAGACTGACACTGACACTGAGACTGACACTGACACTGAGACAGAGACTGACACTGAGACAGAGACAGAGACAGAGACAGAGACAGAGACAGAGACAGAGACAGAGACAGAGACTGACACTGAGACAGAGACAGAGACAGAGACAGAGACAGAGACAGAGACAGAGACAGAGACAGAGACAGAGACAGAGACAGAGACAGAGACAGAGACTGAGACTGACACTGAGACTGAGCCTGAGCCTGAGCCTGACACTGAGCCTGACACTGAGACTGAGACTGACACTGACACTGACACTGAGACTGACACTGAGACAGAGACTGACACTGACACAGAGACAGAGACAGAGACAGAGACAGAGACAGAGACAGAGACAGAGACTGAGACTGAGACTGAGACTGACACTGACACTGACACTGACACTGACACAGAGACAGAGACAGAGACAGAGACAGAGACAGAGACAGAGACTGACACTGAGACTGACACTGAGACTGACACTGAGACTGAGCCTGAGACTGAGACTGAGCCTGAGCCTGAGCCTGACACTGAGCCTGACACTGAGACTGAGACTGACACTGACACTGACACTGACACAGAGACAGAGACAGAGACAGAGACAGAGACAGAGACAGAGACTGACACTGAGACTGACACTGAGACTGACACTGAGACTGAGCCTGAGACTGAGACTGAGCCTGAGCCTGAGCCTGACACTGAGCCTGACACTGAGACTGACACTGACACTGAGACTGACACTGACACAGAGACAGAGACAGAGACAGAGACAGAGACTGAGACTGAGACTGAGACTGACACTGACACTGACACTGACAGAGACAGAGACAGAGACAGAGACTGAGACTGAGACTGAGACTGACACAGAGACTGACACAGAGACTGACACAGAGACTGAGACTGAGACTGACACTGACACTGACACTGACACTGACACTGACACTGAGACTGAGACTGAGACTGAGACTGACACTGACACTGACACTGAGACTGACACTGACACTGACACTGAGACTGACACTGACACTGACACTGAGACTGACACTGACACTGACACTGACACTGAGACTGAGACTGACACTGAGACTGACACTGAGACTGACACTGACACTGACACTGACACTGACACTGACACTGAGACTGAGACTGACACTGAGACTGACACTGACACTGACACTGACACTGACACTGAGACTGACACTGAGACTGACACTGAGACTGAGACTGACACTGAGACTGACACTGAGACTGACACTGACACTGACACTGACACTGACACTGACACTGACACTGACACTGAGACTGAGACTGACACTGAGACTGAGACTGAGACTGACACTGAGACTGACACTGACACTGAGACTGACACTGAGACTGACACTGACACTGAGACTGACACTGAGACTGACACTGAGACTGACACTGAGACTGACACTGAGACTGACACTGAGACTGACACTGACACTGAGACTGACACTGAGACTGAGACTAATGCTTTCTGTACACCTAAAGACTTTGAAAAGATTTAGAAAAGACTTTATAAGATTATCAGCTCACATCTAAAGACTTGGGTTCACAGTTTTTAGTCTCAGACTAAAGACTTGCGATAATATCAAACATGTTTGATATGAAAGACTAGAGAAAGACTGGCATAAATCGGGTCGCCGACTGCAGATTATCACCTCACATTTAACGATCGAGACGACGGGAGCGCGCCGAGACTCCATTAAGATTCCTAAAGACTGCCGGTCTTTAGTCTGGGACTGTGAAAATCCTTTGGTGTACGCCCGGCATAAGGTGAACACGCTTCTATATATATATAAAATAAAAATAAGTATAATCTTGATATTTAGACAAAATGTAGGTTTTCCATATGGAGCAAGACAACAAATAAAGCAGCTCAAGATTAAAACCTTCTGTAGAACATCTAAGAATGATTAAATGATGGGATGCACCGATATGGACATTTTGGTCGATACCGATAACCGACAATTCTTTATTTTAAAGCCAATAACCGATATTATCCTAAGATACCCTTTCTAATCATATTTCTAGCAATTTAAAGCCATCATGATGAACAGTGCGCGTCTGAAGATTCTCAGCTGAAGGAAATAATACATTATTTATCGGCTTTAATATATCGGACAAATATTCTTATCAGACCGATAATGATAACATTAAAAATTAACATATATCGGCCGATGTATTGCACATCCTAGTTTCATATATGATTAAATTCCGCTTGTTTGTTACTTTCAATTCTCTTATAATTCAGACTGAATTTCCATGTGTGCTTCGATCATTGTTTCTGTAGATAAGGAGGGATGAACCTCTGTGTTGTTTTCATTAGCACCAACATCAGGACCGCTCTGAATGTAGCTAATGCTAACGGGCTAGCCGACAGATGCCCACCGTGGCAGGAATAATTATTATTCATATCCTCAATTGGGATTAATTGCTCCATCTGGCTCTCATTTAAACAATACGGCGGAAACTCCTCCAACACCTCTTTCTCCTTCTTTAGCTTGGTTTCTTTTCATTTAGAGACTCAGAAGAGGGCAAGCGTGGCGCCGCTAATGCCTCAAATCTGCTCGTTTTTCTCTCAGCCTGTCGTGAGCCACGGCCAGATCATTTATCTACCCAGCATCCTTTGTTTCTCTGCGCCACGATTCAGTTCCTCCAGCAAAACAGAAACTACCAGCGTGTTATTTGACTAAATAATCATCATTTATTTTCTGAATGTAAATGAATAATATTATTTCTGGTGTCTGTCCGTTAATTTCCCATCCATGCAGTGTTTATATTATCTGTGAGCCACTGGAACGGCAGTATATACGGCTGTTAGTTTGACCGCATTAGACTGTAAATGGTGAGATTCACTGCACTACTTCATCATGATTGTTCTCTCCACGGGCCAATTACTGAGCTAAACGAAGCCTCTCCTCGTCTGTACATATACAGAACTAACACACACTTCATTCACATTCAGCCAGCAAACACACGCTTCAGTCGTTCCCACAGTGAGCCTGATGAAAGCATCAATATTATATGACGTCAAACAGCGTCTCATCTGCATTGAAACAGTCTCCATCTCAGCGGCGCGTGTTATTGGTAATTTATAGCGATAAAGAAACGCTTGTAATTGCTCTATTATTCAGAAAGCTGCTTTATCAAGGGTGTTCTCTGACATATACACGATTTGCATGGGGATTTAGGTTGTATATTTAATTTTATGTCTGAAATTGTTATAAATGTATACTTTTAAAGGTCATTTCTGCACCAACAATGACTGTTTTCAATCATGTTTCCTGAACACGCCCCCATCTCTCATTGGTCAGTCAGTCTGATAGCCCCGTCCCCCTCTCACTCCATTGGTGATCGGCAAAAAACGGTATCGGCAGGTCACACTTACAAAAAAAACAGTTATCTGAATCTGCCAAGAAAATTTAAATTGGTGCATCTCTAATTTATCAGCTTTAAAATTTCGGCCAAATTTTCCTATCAGACCAATATAGATATCAATAAAAATTATGCCGATATATTTTGTGATGCTTCATTTCGGCACCAACAATGTTCGGGTTTCAATCATGTTTTTCTTGTATGTCATTGGTCAGTCAGTCTGATAGCCCCGCCCCCTCTCACTCCATTGGTTGATTCAGGAGTAGATCAGAATCAAAAAGTTAAGTTATTTTCAGAGCTGTAAACTCATTTCTGAACTGTCAGTATGAAATGATCCAATAAAATATGCATGAATATAATCAGTACTCGAGATCAAA
Organism: Gila orcuttii; assembly: GCA_026230005.1. Classification (NCBI taxonomy): domain Eukaryota; kingdom Metazoa; phylum Chordata; class Actinopteri; order Cypriniformes; family Leuciscidae; genus Gila; species Gila orcuttii. The sequence goes on from JAPDVR010000025.1 coordinate 1,077,654, forward strand.
CTCCCATCATTTGGACCCAATCTTCTGATCGCTCTTCACTGTGATGGACTCAGACACTCTCATGTATGATTTACTTTAGATTGAGAAACGCACACCTCTCCAGATCACATCTAAATGATGCTTTGAACCGTTTCTCAGCAGCCGCCGCCGGATGATATAATGTGTGTCATTAATAGCCAATCAGTTTCCTGTGCGACTCAATTCATTCCAGGAGGGTTTAATTACAGATTACTGATGAATAGACATGCAGTCGCTCTGTTGTTCTGGACTCTTTCAATCTGTGCTTGTGTAAATCAGTAAAGAATGGCTACATAAATGCAAATATTTAGGCCTGGATTTAAGAATTATCCATTTGGATTGCACATTTTTAGCATAAACAGACAAATATGCATAACATTAAGTTTATTAGTTTGTGTAATAAAAATTGATGAAATTTTGTATATGTGATTCAAAATACATAAATAGGTATTAAGGATGCACGATATATCGGCCGTTATATGTTAATTTGTAATGTTATCGTTATCGGCCTGATAAGAAAATTTGGCAGATATATTAAAGCCGGTAAATAATGGATTATTTCCTTCAGCTGAGACACTTCAGATGCGCTCTGTTCAACATGATGGTTTTGAATTGCTTGAAATATGATTGGAATCACTTCAAAAAAGTAAAATAGTGTGCAGCACAAGTCTGTCATATCAGCTACATAAAATTATAATGAGAACATTATTATAATTGTGTGCTTGAGACATGAGACTTTTGTTTTTGTAATCAGGCTCTCAAAAATGATATAATTTGGATTTAGATTTATCAGCCAATATATCGTTTATCGGCTTTCAAGTATTAAGAATTATCGGTTATCGTATTGGCCAAAATGGTCATATCGGTGCATCACTAATAGGTATATCTTCTGAGGAGACGTTTAGCAGGATGTTCACGCTGCTCTTTTCTCTTCAATGGCACTTTGTTTAAAAGTGTATTTGTTTGCAATGACATCAGTGTGTAAATCATGTTTTCTCGCCGGTTACAGGTGAACGGGAAAGATCTGTCGAGAGCGAGCCATGATGAGGCAGTCGAAGCTTTCCGTAGCGCCAAAGATCCCATCGTGGTGCAGGTGCTCCGGCGGACCCCTTTGCCCCGGGGTCAGGGGTCATGCCAGGACGCGCAGGTGGTGGACGTGTGCACGCAGACGGAGATCACCTTCGAGCACATCATGGCTTTGGCCAAACTCCGTCCTGCAACCCCTCCCGTGCCGGACATCTGCCCCTTCCTCCTGTCGGACAGGTACTCGTTCACGAGCACATGAGGGGCTTTCGCTCCAGAGAGTTCTGGGAACGAGCCACCAGGATGGTTCCCCGAGAACTAATGGTTCCCATAGGAACGTTTTCCTGGTTGCATTCGGAAGCCAGTAGGAACTCTGAAATGACGTGAGCCACGCTTGTTGTTGTGACTTTTATTTTGAAGCGCTGAGAACGCCAGAGCTCACATTCTCCAGTTCATTAGTTCACGATCTGTCTAACAGTCCTGTCTAATACGTTATTAGATAGAACTGTTATACATAGAAAGTAGACAGTAATGAAAAGTTATTAGCGTATGCGTGTGTTTGATGTCCAGTGTTGCCGAGCAGAAACACATAATCATGTTTCTCTTGGTTCCTCAAAGCTGCGTTGTCAGTGTAAAGGTTAATAGCTCCATCTATCACTGTTTTACATGTCCGTAGAGTAAATTTATAGGCCATAATCTGTGCGTTTACACAGCCTTTTTAATAATGGCGGGTGCTGGTGTTTCGCGTGCGTTCGGCCAATCAGCGAACACTAACGTCACTGTAGTTCCTATAGCGCTGGTTTAGACCGACTCTGAAGGAGGAGTAAATGAGTTCCTCCAAAACGAGTTCCTAGAACTAAAATAGTTCCTAGTTCCTGCGGTGTGAAAAACAGCAAAATCCGGGAACTTCCGCCAACAGTTCTAGGAACGATGAAGAGGATCCTCCGGTGCGAAAGCCCCTATAGAAGCATCATGGGGATTCCTCGATAACAGTGCAGAAATCTTTCCTAATTCTCTCTTTCTTGTTGTGGAGTTCTTCTCTCAGGAGAACCAAAGCAGGAACAAGATAAAGTTTAGCATGAGGAGTATCTGGGTTTCTCCCCCGGAGACGGAGAACTGCACAACAAGCGGAGCAGGGGATGCTGGGAAGTTAATTGAAAGCGTCTGAGGCACAGAGAGGGTGTTAGGGAGGTAATTAATGATGCACAATGGCCCATTGATAATTCATAGTCTAGAATTTGTCTCCCGCTCAAGATCCGTGTTTTGTTCCTGAACTCCCTTCGGAGAGTCGTATGCTGATTTGGAT
>JAPDVR010000025.1:1085000-1090000 GCA_026230005.1 Gila orcuttii
GAGACTTTGAAGCTGCACTGAAACTCACATTTGGACCTTCGACCCGTTGGACTCCATTGAAGACACTATGTGGAGAAAATCCTGGAGTGTTTTCCTCAAAAACCTTCATTTCTTTTCCACTGAAGAAAGAAACACATGAACATCTTGGATGACGTGGGGGAGTGTAAATTATCAGGAGATTTGAATTGAAGTGAACTACTCCTTTAATATCTCTTTTTCAGAGTTTGAAACACGTTTGTCAGCTGCTGTATTATAGAGTTCTATAGAGATAAAGATGTGATGTGTGTTTGTTCTCTGCAGTTGTCACTCTCTGCACACGGTGGATCAGGAATACTTCGAGGGAAGCGAGTATCTCTCCGTCGAGAGGACCGATGACTTCGAGTACGAGGTGAGCCTCCTCCATTAATAACCTGTGTCACGCTGTCCGCTGTAATGGACCCGTCCCGATCCGAGCCGACCCGTAATAGAGTCTGAGACTGACAGATGAAGCTCGCGAACGCCACGTCTGATGGATCGCACACCTGAACCCTTTTCTACACTTTTATCCAGTAAATGTATCTTGATTTAAGAATGTTTGTGCTGGAAAACAAGACAGAAACAGCTTTTTCAAATCAAAATGGCTCAATAGTTTTCCCTTTGAATTACATTTATTTCTCTGACTCCATTGGCAGATATTTGTTCTTGTTTTAAGCACAAACTCACTTCATTTTGATAAATTTTTTAATATACAAAACTCAATATCTTATATCATGTTGCTGCTTCTCCAGTAAATGTATCTTGATTTCAGAATGTTTGTGCTGGAAACAGGACAGAAACACTGAGTGTGTTTGCAGTGTATTTGATGACTTTGTCCTATTGAGCCGCTTCGTTTATCACTGTCAGATGATGACAGATTGACAGATGATGTCATCAGCCTCGTCACCAGTGGATGAGCCGCTCAAACTCAAACGTAAACGCACTGCGGGTTATTTCAGGGCAGATGCATTGTGGGAAGGAGCAGGAGTGCTTTAAGCAGGTTTGTTTAATTTAGATTTCAGTGAGTCATTTTGGATAAAAGCGTCCTGCAAATGCATAAATGTAAATATATAAAGTAATTTTGCCCATCCTGGTGAGGTCGTGTTCTGTTCTCCTCGCGGGAGATGTGTGTGTTCTGTGTCTGTACTCATTAACACAGAGCAAATGTAATATATCAGACTGTGTTGTGCACGCTTCATTCTCCAGCGCTAATGCTGTTACAGTCCCTGCGCTGGACTGACTTACTGCCACTTAACACACACCCGTAAACTATAGAGGAGAGATAGAGAGAGAGAGAGAGGAGAGAGAGAGAGAGGAGAGATAGAGAGAGAGAGAGACCCCTACATAGGGGTTAGGGAGTAGTGGTTTGAATGGAGATTTCGGACACAGCCACTGTATTTTGATATTAAATTCGTTCGGTTCACATGATGTCACTGTAGCATTGCGCCGCCATCTTGACGACCGACGGTCTCAGTAATGCCTGCAAAATGTTGTGCAGGAGCTGCAACAACAGCCGAAAGAGGAACCCCGAACTGGTATTTTATTATATACCAAAAGAAAAGTATAGAAGAAATGTCTCATATTGTATGAATGTCTCATATTGTATCATGTCTCATCTTTCTGTGCGCACACACCCGACCCGAAGCGTGCAGCCATAGACCCCTATACAGCGCGCGAGTAATGAATTGAGCTCTGTTTCGTGTCTGAATGGACAAATACACACAACATTATGTTTAAATGTTCGTTTTGGAGAGTATTCACGCAAAATGTGTCGGTTATGTCTTAAACAGAGTTGTCAACCAGTCTCTTTGGTAGAGAGAGAGAGAGAGAGAGAGAGAGAGAGAGAGACGAGGAGAACAAAGCATGCAAATGGAAATTATCGCGGCCGTAAAAATTATCGAGCTCATTTTTTTTATCGTGCGATTAATTGATTTATTGACTACCGCGACAGGCCTAATCCAGATTAATGACAGCTAGCCGTGAGCCGTGGCTAACAACTGGCAAGCTACCAGCTGAGCCACAACTAGCTAACAACTCGCTACCTAGTCAGAGCAAACTACCACAAAAATCATACATTTGAATTTTTTTTATAATACCAACATTTTGCATGATTAAATATAAATCCTTGGTGGCCAGGTGCCGCACTTTTACGTCTTTTACCCATCCAGCCACAGCATATTGATACGCATCTGTACTCTTGAAAGCCTTCGAGCGATCCCCACTGTATGGGGAGAGGTTATGCACAAGATAAATATATATCATGGAAGGCAAGTCTGGGGCAGATAATAAAGGACCAAAGAAAACTGGGGGTAACAAATAAGGATCGGAGCCTAAAATTAAAATTTTATCTATGTATCTCTGTCTTTCTCTCTCATTCAAATGGGCAGTTTGGGCGGCCATACCGGGCGAGATCGGTCGTCAATATGGCGGCGTTCTATTTCTAGTGACGTAGGTGGCATCTATGAATAGCTGTTTTCTTACATTTCAAAGATGACACGGTTACAGATTTTGACAAAGATTTTGACATTTCATGAAAAATTTGATGTTTGCCCATGCAGAAGCTGCTGCCATGAAGCGTGTGTGTTTAGTGGTCACCAAGGCATTGCCAGAGCCGGATTAACGCAAAGGCAAACTAGGCACGTGCCTAGGGCCCGATTGGTGGGATGGGGCCCAGACAGAAGGACAAAAATAAAAAAATTAAAAAATGTACAAATGTCCTATCTACAATTTATTTCAATATTTATTAATTAACTAAAAATAGTGACGATGTTTATCTTAACCATAGACTGTTGCATTACGTCACATTAACGCCAGCCCATCAGGTGCTGCGAAGCAAAAGTCTAAATAGGCACGCAAAGAGGCACAGCTCGTAATGCAGGTGTGTGCGTTGTCGTCATCTATTTTGGAGTGATTGCAATGTATTCTAAATATAAACTTGTACTGTAGATCAGCGTCATTTCTGGAAAAAATCATTCACCGCTTTATTACGAGTTTAAAAGAGCGCGAGCGTGTTTAACGTGCCCAGACGCGACGCTTTGAATTTTCGCGTACAATGAATAACATCGCGTCGGGAGCTGACTAAAAACGCTACAAAAGTAAAAGACAGGACGTTTGTATTCAAAGTTAAAAAGCCAACACACTACAACATTTTAAATGTTTCAAATAAAGGATCTCATGGGTCTATCTTCTAAATTCTGCTGATGATTAGATTATACCCTGTCTGACATCAGCCTACTTACGCCAATAATATCAGTTTAGAATTATTTTTTTTCTAATCAGTAGCGATCGTGTCTTTCTCTTCCACTTGATTTGTGTATAGCATATTTAAGCTAGCAATGCAATGCATAATATCATATTACTTATATTAATAATATGACATTATCTGCAGTCAATATTGATTAAATGGGAGGGGAAAATCCTGCCCATACCGCAGCTATGAAAAAAAGATGATAAAAGCATATATCACTGAAAGTGAAGTGGTATTCTGGAACTGTGAATAAATTGAATAAAACAGCAAAATAACAATAACAATAACATCTTCATTAAACAAAAAAGAGATTACCTTAGATGAAGTTTGATTAATATGTACATACAGTAGCCTACTGGTAAAAAGTCTTGACCAATTACTATTTTTAATGTTTTTGAAATAAGTTTTTTATTATGCTCTACAAGCCTGCATTTATTTGATCAAAAATACAAACAAAAAAAACAGGAATATTCAGCAAGGATGTGTTAAATATATAAAAAGTGATAGTGAAGACTTTTTTAAAACAACTTTTTAATAATAATAAAAAAAAATCCTGAAAAAAAGTATCACAGGTTATAAAATAAATATTAAGCACCATTTCTAACATTTGATAATAAATCAGAATATTATAAAGTTTTCTGAAGGATCACATGACACTAAATTCAGCTTTGCATCACAGAAATATATTTTAAAGTATAGTAAAATAGGAAAACCATTATTTTAAATTTTAATAATATTTCAATAGGCCTATATATTATTTTTCTGTATTTTTGATCAAATAAATCCAGGCTTGATGAGCATAAGAGACTTCTTTTTAAAAAACATTAAAAATAGTAATGTGTCCAAACTTATGTACTGTGTAAGTAAAAACATTTAAAATTAAACGTTGTATAAATTAAAAGGTTAGGAATCATATTTGTTTCAAGAGTTTTTTGTTGGGGGTGGGGGGCCTCCAACATGAATATTGCCTAGGGCCTCCAAATGTCTAGAACCGGCCCTGGGCATTGCTATGTGGTTGCTGTGTCCTTGGTGGTTGCTATTGAGTTGATATGGTGTTCTGGGTAGTTATTAGGGAGTTGCTATGGTGTTTTGGGTAGTTGCTAGGGAGTTGCTATGGTGTTTTGGGTAGTTGCTAGGGAGTTGCTATGTTGTTCTGAGTGAATGCTAGGAAGTTGCCATGCAGTTGTTAAAGCGCTCTGATTGGTTGCCAGGGTGTTGCCATGCAGTTCTTGCTGGTGTTCTGGGTTGTTGCCAGGGTGTTGCTATGGTGTCCTGACTGGTTGCTAGGGTCTTCTGAGTGGGTGTTTACTGTCTTGCGTGATAAGTGTGTGTGATATATTAACTATTTTTTTTCATCCAGTAAATCTGGGTTAGATCACATACATAATTCTACGGTGTGTGTGAGTGTATGTGTCTATGAGTCTGTGTGTGTGTGAGTGTATGTGTCTATGAGTCTGTGTGTGTGTGTGTGTGTGTGTGTGTGTGTGTGTGTGTGTGTGTGTGTGTGTGTGTGAGTGTGTGTGTGTGTGTGTCTATGAGTTTGTGTGTGTGTGTGTGTGTGTGTTTGAGTGAGTGAGTGAGTGAGTGTGAATGTTTGGATCTCATCAGTGTTTTTGTTTTGCTCTGGACTCCCGAAACACTCAATTAAAGATCTTTGGCTGGTCTGGATGAGAGTGTCACACACACACACACACACACACACACACACACACACACACACACACACACACACACACAC
>JAPDVR010000025.1:1095000-1132500 GCA_026230005.1 Gila orcuttii
GAGACAGCTCGTCGGCTGCAAGGTTCCGATCGCCCGGAATGTAGATAGCACAAAGGGACCTCAGGTGCTTCTGACTCCATAAGAGGAGGTGGCGAGCGAGTTGCGACATACGGCGGGAGCGTAGACCACCTTGACGGTTGATGTACGCTACTGTTGCGGTATTGTCTGAACGGACTAGCACGTGTTGACCCTAGCAGCGTGTGGAAACGGTGCAGGGCAAGGCGTACTGCCAGCAACTCGAGGCAATTGACATGCAGAAGGCGCTGGGGTCCTGTCTAGGAGCCCGCGGCAGCATGTCCGTTGCACATGGCACCCCAGCCCGTGGAAGAGGCATCTGTGGAGACGACAACATGCCTGGAAACTCGTTCTAGGGGAACTCCGGCCCGTAGAAAAGGTTCCTCCACGGGGTGAAGAACTGACGGCAGGTCGGAGTGACTGGGACTCGGAGCGTGCCGTGATGCCATGCCCACCTCGGGACTCGATCGCGAAGCCACAGCTGAAGCGGTCTCATATGAAGCAATCCGAGCGGCGTTGCCGCGGCTGCAGATGCTATATGCCCCAGGAGCCTCTGAAATAATTTCAGTGGGACCGCACTCTTGCCCTCGAACTGACGAAGACAAGTCAGCAGTGAGTGTGCGCGCTCGCTCGTAAGCTGCGCGGACATGGCGACCGAGTCGATCTCCATACCGAGAAAAGAGATCCTCTGCACGGGGCTGAGTTTGCTCTTCTCCCAGTGGACCCGAAGGCCCAGACGGGCTAGGTGCCGGAGCACAAGGTCTCTGTGTTCGCAAACCTGAGCTGGAGAGTGGGCTAGAATCAGCCAGTCGTCGAGATAGTTCAGGATGCGAACCCCGTGTTCGCGTAGGGAACAAGGGCCGCCTCGACGACCTTCGTAAAGACGCGAGGAGACAGAGCCAACCCGAATGGGAGAACCGCGTACTGATATGCCTGCCCCTCGAAAGCAAACCGAAGGAACGGTCTGTGTCGAGGTAAGATGGAGACATGAAAGTAGGCGTCCTTCAGGTCTATCGCTGCAAACCAATCCTGCGGCCGCACGCACTCGAAAATGCGTTTGGCCGTGAGCATCCTGAACGGCAGCCTGTGAAGGGAGCGGTTCAGGACGCGCAGGTCCAGGATCGGTCGTAACCCACCGGTTTTCTTGGGGACGATGAAGTACGGGCTGTAAAACCCCGACCTCATCTCGGCTGGAGGGACAGTCTCGATTGCACCCTTCGCCAGCAGGGTAGCAACCTCCGCTCGCATGATGGGGGCATTGCCACCGACCATAGTGAAGCGGACTCCGCTGAAGCGGGGAGGAGACCGAGCGAACTGAATCGCATAGCCGCGCCTGATCGTTCGGCGACCCAGCGGGACAGGCTGGGGAGCTCTAACCAAGCTGCCAGAAACTGAACCAGCGGGGTCATGCGAACGACAGACGTCCCCCCGGAGGGGCAGCGAGGCGGAGTGACCAGCCCAGGCGAGGGTGGCATAGCGGCCCGGTGCGGGGGCGTGGTCAAACTCCGCGCCCTGACAGAGGAGACCAGGGAAGGACCAGCGTTCCACGGGGGTCTGCTCTGCCAGGGGGCTGGCGACAGAGGGGGACGAGAGCGGTGTGGTCCGAAGACGGCACGCACTGTCGTCTGCGCCCTCTGGAACAGAGGGGGACGGGAGTGGCGAGGCCCGGGGGCGGCGCACACTGCGGTCCGAGAACTCTGTGACAGAGGGGGATGAGAGCAGCGAGGCACGGAGGCGTCGCGTACTGTCACCCGACTCTGTGTGCTCAGTGATGGGAGTATCGGTTCCTTCTAGAGAACAAAAGATTCTCCCCCGGCCCTCCACCGGGGAAAGGAGTGGTCCTGCTACCCACTCCTGGAAAGAACCGAGTCCCATCTCTGAGGAGCCCGTCTCAAGAGCGCCGCTTAACCTGGCATGTAGCGGGGGGCGGGGCTGGAGAGGGCTGTGGCGTCCGCCCGCGGCCTCCAGAGCCGGCCCATTAGCGGGCGGGGAGGGAGCCGCGGGAGGGCGCCTTCGGCGGTGGGCAGACCGAGGGATCTGAGCGGACGGCAGGGCCGTCGGGACAGAATCAACGTCAGTCTGCACATGGGCGGTTGAGAGCTGTTGGGCAAAGTCCTCAACCGCACCGCCGAAGAGGCAGACCTGAGATATGGAAATGTCGGACAGAATGTCAGCCGCGCGACATCCAGCACATCAGACAGGTTCAGCCACAGAATGGGGAGCATCACCTGACCCAGGGAGCGTACGGCCACTTTCGTCGCTCGGGGAGCGAGGTCAGTGGCGGCACGCAGCTCAGTGAAGAGGCCTGGATCAGTCCCGCCCTCGTACAGGACCATGAGCATCTGGGTCAGGTAGACCAGCAGAATGACCATGGCAGCAGGGAGGCGGCTGCCAGTGGCGCTATAGGATCTCGCCACAAGTGTAGACGAAAAACTACAGGCCACGGACGGGTGCTTAGGATTGCGCCGAGAAGAAGCACTCTGAGGACATATAGCATCGCAACAGAGCGTTCAGCCGGGGGAACCCCAGTGTACCCATGGCAGCAGCCCCATCGAGGGGAGGAAAGGCGGATGAGATCAGCGAGCGGTCCCGAGAAGACCAGGGGGTCTTCAAGGACTTCGAGATCTCATCATGCACGTCCGGGAGGGAAGGTATTGGGGTTTGCCGTGGACGTGTCGGCGGCCTTACCCAAAACCAATCGTCCCAGGAAAGCATGGCCGTCATCTCTGGATCGGACTCAAGCACAGCCGTATGCACACCAGGAGGTGGCGGCTCTGACGAGTGGTCATTTCCAGAGAATCAAACCCACCTAGTGAAGCTGCTACAAACATAGTATCATCCTCTGTAGCTTCAAATGAAACACACGGGCCACCAGAAGGTAGACCCGTGGGAATCACCTGTTCACTAGCGGGCACCGTCATTGAGGAGGGGGGGCTGGGGCGTGGACACGGAGTCGGCGCCTTGTTCCAGACCAACACCCTCCGGTCACCCTGGCCACCAGCCGAAGATCGGGTGGTGGATGAGGGGACTCTCACTCTTGCGAGTTCACCGAGTCTCAACCTTAATGACGCGATGGTCATATTCCCACAGAGAGAACATGAGTCATCCACGAGCGCTGCTCTAGTATGATCAAGCCCAAACATACCAGACAACGCTCGTGCCCATCAGAGTCCGATACCAAGCTGCTGCAACCATTCTGTTTTTTTTTTTTTTTTTTTAAATGCACGGGCGACCCGTCTTTAAAAAGACGTGCCGCGTGCGAGCTCTTTTTGTGAAAGAAGAGAAACTCCGCGATGTTGAAGCGAGCAGGGAGAAACACACTCACTGGCAGATCACTGCACAGACCAGCAGGCAATGTGAATTCGCTGCAGATCGCCGTCACACCAACACCGGAGAGTGGCTCGTCTCGTAGAGCGAAGTCAGAAATAGCTGTGGAGTGAAGAGATACTCTTGGCTCCGAAGCGAAAACATGATCTGCCTTTGCCGGCGTTCCTCCTTTTATACCCACGCGGTGGGGCGGAGATACGCTATGCAAATTCCGCAGACCCATGGCATTTCATTGCCATAGGCTCGTTTTGTAATACTCGAAGTCGATAGGCTTTCTAGGCGAAACCCCCATTCTCCGTCACTCGACGTAACTCGGAGTGACTACGAAAGGGAACTACATTACCCATGATGCTGTTCAGAACATTCCACCAATCAGAGTCTTGGAGAGCAAAACATGATGTTCTTCCTCAGAGTTTCAGTCTTGTTTTTCAGCACAAATATTGAAATGTTCTTAAATCAAGATACATTTAATGGAGAAGAAGCAAAATGACTGAAGATATTAAGATTAAGACTTGCTTAATTAAATATTTAAATATTTCAGAAAACAAGACGTATTATATTCCGTCATTTTGCTTCTTTTTTTACAGATATTTGTGCTGGAAAAACAAGACTGAAATACTGTGGAAGAAAATTTTGGTAAATATTCCCATATATATATATATATATATATATATATAGCCTATATATGGAAATATATACCAAAATTGTATATATATATAAATATTTAGCAATTTATATAAATATATATATATATATATATATATATATATATATATATATATATATATTATCCGTCATATAATATACCTCTTTAAATCATCTTTTTTAATAGGGATGCAAGATATATCGGCCATATCGACCGATATATGTTCATTTTTAATGTTATCGTTATCGGTTAATTATTAATTCTGTTCTTGAGACATGGCTTTTAATGGTGAGACTTTTGTTTTTGTAATCAGGTTTTCAAAAATGTATATACAAATTTGGATTTACATTTATCGGCCAATATATCAGTTATCAGCCTTCAAATATAAAGAATTATCGGTTATCGGTATCGGCCAAAATGTTAATATCGGTGCATCCCTACTTTTTAATTCGATCATGTCATTCACAATGCTTGATGAGATTGTTGTTATTTCGTTAAGTTCACAGTCATCTTTGTCTTTTTTGTTTCAAATCAAAAGTTTGTAATGGTTTAATTCACCTTGTAGCTGTCTGATTTCAAATTAACTCTTTTTAAAAATCCCTTCCAAAATATGGGTGAAATGAGTGTAAAGTGGGCGGGAACTAATGCACTCTATTCTCACTTAGTCACAGAGGAGCACGGGATTGGCTGGAGTCTTGAAGCATCGGCCAATCAGACCTTGAGTTCTCTGGATAATATTCTGAATGTTCTGATCCAATCTGACCTCTGACCTGTAATGCCTGAATCATAATCATAATCACACACTGTTGGTGTACTGTTATCTCTGTAAAGCTGCTTTGAAACACTCTGTGTTGTAAAAAGCTGTGTATAAATAAAGCTGAGTTCACTTGATTAATCCAGGGCAGAATTCTGAATAACACTAATCTAAAAACTGTTGCATTCGTTCTCAGATCGAGCCGAACAGCATCGCGGCCCGAGACGGTCGGATCCGACAAGGAGACCGTATTTTACAGGTAACTTGACCTTTGACCTCTTAAACATCTGTGTTTCTGCACATGTGCTGATGCCTCGCATAGTGTCGGGCAGATCGAGGCTTTGTGAAACAAGCCTACGCGACACCGTTTCAACTAAAAACTTAAAACATTTTACACGTTTTGGCCGTTCGTTTACACGACAGTGGCGTTTTGGAGTTTCGAAAATGGGTTTCAAAGTGCACGTTTTTGAGAATGGTCTCCGTGTAAACAACAAAAACGCAAATCTCTGAAGACGGTGATGTCATGCACATACGTATCACGTGTTCAGTCTATTGTGTTCATCGCCATCTACTGGTCTGACAGCAGAATACAGCGCTTTACTCGTTTTCGCGGATCCGTGTGAATGGAGATCGTTCTGACAATGGTGTCGCCTGTGCGAGGAAAACTCAAAGTAAAAACTTCTCCATTTTAAGCACATCGTTGTCATGGAAACGTACCCTGAAACAGTTGAAGCAAATGTGTCGTATTGAGTCGAGGCTTCGAAACACTCGTCTCCACGCTGACCCCTAGTGACCCCTAGTGGTCAGATCAGTGTAAATGCAACCAAAATCCGGGCCCAACATGCATAAAAACACCTTTGACAAATCTATTGCACAATTTTTATTTAAAGTAAAATCTTTCAAATGCAATTATCTAATAATCTAATAAGATTATCAAGTGTCTATATGTTCTTTTATCAATTGTCAGGGTTTGTTTTGTTAGTGCTATGAATGGCTCAGCTAAACAGCCATTAATGGGATTAACTACCATTATTCATCTTAATTATATTAATGTCTAATTAAAACGTCTACAAATGTATAGAAGTGATCAGAGATCAGGTAAACCCACAGACACTTGTTCACTGGTTCTCAGTGCCTCCTCATGATCATGTGTTGATCATCCCAGCGGTGAAACATTGACATTTCGAAGTGTTTCGAACCGTTATGCCGTAATGAAGCCTCGTTTACTGATATCACGTGACTCTGGCAGTTTGATACACGCTCCGAACCACTGATTCAGAGCAAAAGATATACGTGAAGGTTTCAAAGCTTCATGAGGCAGTGTTTTGAAATGGCCGTCACTAGTGTGACCGATCGGCTCATTAATCTTTACCAGCGGCACATTAGCCCTCAGAACGAGCTCTGACGACCCGAGCCTCAGCTACAGGACCTGGAGGAGAGCAGGGTCCTGTCGGGGTCGTTACTCTGATGGGATGTATTTTTAGCTGTAGTCTGTCGCTCAGGAAAACATGCTGGAGGTGTTTCTAATCATCCACAAACTCACAAGCGTCAGGAAGAAGCATGGTGTTTCTGCGTCGCTAACGGCACCAGAGAAATTGCAAAACTAAATAGATTCCAGTGAGAGACGCTGAGATGTTCATGTTCTTCCTCAGTGTTTCTGTCTCGTTTCCAGCACACACATCTAAACATTCTTACATCAAGATACATTTACTGGAACAACGACTGAAGATATTAAATCTGGTTTACTAAAGAATGAAGTAAGTTTGTGCTTAAAACGAGAACAAATATCTGCCAGTGGAGTCAGAAAAATAATTCAAAGGGAAAGCGACATTATTTCCAGTATACAGTAGTGGCCAAAAGTTCCATCTGACCTAGGACCCTTTATTCAAATATTATTAAAAATATCTTAAAGATTTTGTAAACATATTGCGTAGTTGTGCTTGGAGTCGATTGTTTTATGTGTGATAATAATACCATGAAACATGACAAATTGTGTGACGTAATTTTGGTCAAGGCAGTCAGTCATTCAAAGTAGGGATGCTAACCGATGACCGTTTGACCGATGGTTGACCGTCTCAACGTTAACCGATCAAAGTTGTCTGTATTCGGTTAAAAAAAAATTGCTGCTTCTCATTGGCTGGTGTGTGTGATTGACAGATCAATGGGCGGGACGTTCAGGACAGAAAGGAAGCTGTGGCCGTTCTCACTAATGAAGAAAGCAGGAATATCGTTCTGCTGGTCGCCAGGCCTGAAATGCAGGTACACACACACACACACACACACACACACACACTCACCAGTCCCAGCGCCCTGGATGAGTCTGTCTCCCTTCACCAAATCCATGTCACGTCCCAGCAATCACCAGTCCTTAACGGATTTGATTGGTTTGTCGATAGTGAGTGCGGAAATGCATGTGATAAACGGTCTTATTTAGCGAGTCATTGAGTCATTCATTCAAACGATTCGTTCAAACATCTGATTCATCAAGAATGAGGCAGATGTTTATGAATGGCTCATTGAATCTTTGACTCAACCGATTCGTTAAAAAGTTCGATTGAGTGTTGTTGTGAGACGCGCTGTGGTTCTGCTGTGATCTTTGTTTGGAACTATTTTCGCTTCTAAAATAGAACAAAAACTGTCAATATTTCGTCTAAAATGTAAGTGACTTAATATTAATTACTTGTTTATTAAACTGTCATATAAAATAGTGTCACATTTTCAATCGTGATGGTATTCAGCACTCGTGGCCGTGTGATGTTGCTGAACTGCAATTCAATTATTATATGAACTGCACTGGTGTTACTGCACTTTAATACACCATGTACTGTTGTGGTATGCTCCAACGAAATTTCGTTGCTGTTCTTCCTGAATGACAGTGACAATAAAACGTAAACGTGAAAACGTGAAAAACATGAAACGTGAAACTGCATCATGTTATAAATAAAAAAACTCCATATTTTGAATTTTTACCGCAGTATGTTAACGATTTCAACAGCGCCACCTTGTTAAGGTCCTTGCACACCGAAACTTTCGTATGAGATTTTTCGTATGAGACTTTGTATATTCGTCATTCGGTGGCTCTGAATGATCAAAACACTTGCTACGGATGCAAAAAACAGAAAATTGAACCCGATCCGAATTTTTTTATGATGGACGAAAGTTTCAGAGGCGGTGTGTAAAACTTGATTGACACAACATGAGGTCGTTTATATTTTAACGTGCGAAAACTTCCGACAAGAATTTCGTACTCAGTGTGCAAGGACCTTTAGCGTCAGTTATACATTATTATGCACTATGAATCCTTATCATTGTATCATAAATGTTCATTATCGATCATAATCAATTATTATTGATCACAATTGTGCCTCCTTGAAAAAATGTAATGCCCTTCCATGAGACACACACGCACACACACACACACTCACACACACACACACACACACACACACACACACACACACACACACACACACACACACACACACACACACACACACACACACTCAAACTTCCAACAGTAGCCTATAAAAACTAACAGCATGTTGATATCGCTCACGAAACACAAGAGTGTGTGTCTGTCTCAATCCAGACAGCTCGTGTGAACATTAACGGCTGTAATTAAACACATGATGAATGTTTGAGGCTGTGTGTGTGTGTGTGTGTGTGTGTGTGTGTGTGTGTGTGTGTGTGTGTGTGTGTGTGTGAAGCCGCTGACCGCTCCAGTTCATTACACCAGCACAGATCTGCAGAGAACATTACCGCCAGTAATGTGTGTGTGATGCAGACGTCATAAAATGTGACACAGACGTAATGCGTTTCTCACATCAGAGCCATAAAAGCACAATGAACACCTGAGTAAATTTAATGAAGAAATGGGCAGCTCATATTTCATTGCAAAAGACAGAAATGTAGCCTATTTTTAAGACCATTGCCATTTTTCTGAGGAATTTTTAAGACAAAAAAATTACATTTTCAATGGAGTGATATGAGAATTTTATGTGAAATGTGCTTAATGTTAATACAAATTTTTGTTAAACAGGACCAAAAATCATTCTGTCTACACTTGATCTTGATCTACACAAATGATGTTCTTCCTATCTGCCAATGGAGTCTGAAAAATACACTTGTTTTCCTGTGAAGTAAAATAATTTTCCTGACCCCACTGACAGATATTTGTTCTTGATCTAAGAATAAATGTAAGCGTCATGTTTCAGGTTATTTTGTGTCTCCAGTAAATATATCTTGATTTAAGAATGTTCCGATAAGAACATATTTTTTTGCGGTTTATATATAATTGTTCAGGTAAAGTTGAAATCACACGCACTTAAAGCTTGTACAGAAACAAATATCATCACATGATGTCACAATGCGCTGTAATGGTAATTTTCTTTACACAGAATGAAACTTCTCAGATTTTATTTATTTAATGTTTTATTTGTGTAGGGACAGATACAATAAACAGATAAAACTGTGACAACAGCCATCCAATGCAACACTTTTATAAATTAGTTACAACAGCAGAAAAAAAAACTAAACATGAGTCCAAGTTTGTTGCTGAATTAACCCAGACTTTTCTGTAGTGAACTCCATGATCTGCAGGTGTGTGTTGAGATTCCCCCTCATGTTGTGTGTGTTCCTGCTGTTTCAGGCGGAGCCGTGGCTGGATGACGAACACAGCGAGTTTTTAGAGGAGCTGAAGATGGAGATGCTGGAGGAACAGAGGAGAGAAGAGGAGGAGGAGATGAACAGAGCGGAGGAAGACGAGGTGAGAGGAACTGGAAAACATCTCGCACTCCAGCGTCGAAACCTTCTGAAATCAACATACATTTACTAGAGAAGAACAATGACTGAACATTTTACGAATACACACGTTAAAAAATAAATACGACCTCAGGTTGTGTCAATCACGTTTACACACTTCCTCAGAAACTTTGAATTGCTCGGGATAATCCTGAAATTATCTCTCCTTCCTCTCTACACAATCTCAGGATTGGATGGACCCGATATTTCCTCTTTCCTTTTCTCTTTTTAAGAAGAATCATCATCCTCACTGGTTGAAGACTTTTGTTTTTTTCGCAAAGGATTAATACGCATCGGACTCAGTGTGCAAGGTTTCTGTTGGTGACGAATTTTTATGATGACGAATACAAAAAAACACATGAAAATTTCGGACTCTGTATTTTTTCCCAGTAAGAACATAATTTTTTCACAACAGTGTTTGGTGCTCGAGAACGCAAACTTTGAAACAGGTTCAAGGTGCAAGCGTTGAAAATGTTTTAAAAACGTGATCATCTTCGCATAAACTTCAAAATCGTGAATCTGTGAAAATGCTGACGGCGTACACATGTGTATCACATGCATATCTATATGCAGGCGCATAATCTTTCTTTATTGACCTCACCAAATTACTTGTCTGGCCTTAAAAATTAATAATAAAGAATTATTTTTTTTCCTGCAGGCCAGAGGAGCTTCAGAAGACAACATCACAGCATCTTGCTCCTACACCCAGCATAAGATCAGTCCTCCAGACGGTTCGGAGAAGAACGTGCTAGCTCAGATCCAGAAGAGGTTATCTCGGTGTCTGCGGGAGGCTTCCGGTCAAAGAGACGGCCCGGAGAAGGAGGATCCCGAAGGAGACCGATATCAGCAGCTGCTGGAGCTCAAGTGTCAGATCCGCAACAGCGGCGAGTTCGACCTCTTCTACACGCGCAGCAGCACCATCGAGTGTAGCGGCGTCCAGCACGAGCTCCGCATGCTCAACGAGGAGCTGCGTAGCATCGAGATCGAGTGCCAGAACATCATGCTGGCGCATCACCGGAAAGAACCGGGGAAGAAGCTCGCAGACATCAGCGAGCATCCGGAGAAGTCGGATAAGGACAGTTCGAGCGCGTATAACACGGCGGAGAGCTCGCGTAGCACGCCGCTAGCGATGGACCGCTCACCAGACCACAGGATAGTCAGCCTCACTAATCATAGGAACCTTCGTGGATCATCCGTCAGGAGCGGGAGTCCCGATCACAGCAACCCGTCGGAGTCTCCCGCGGAAGACGAGCGATCTTTGAGGACTCGAATTGCCGCTTTATCAAGAGCGTCAGATACGCGTCACTACCAGAGCTACGTGGAGTTAGCACACGGTCTGCTAGGCATGAGCGATCCACAAGTCGTCCAGCCGTCCGAACCTAAAATGGAGTGGAAAGTGAAAGTCAGGAGCGACGGAACCAGATACATCACCAAACGTCCAGTCCGAGATCGTCTACTACGGGAACGAGCCCTTAAAATCAAGGAGGAGCGCAGCGGTGGGATGACGACCGACGACGACGCCATTAGCGAGATGAAGATGGGCCGCTACTGGAGCAAAGAGGAGCGTAAACAGCATCTGCTACGGGCTAAAGAGCAGCGGCGGAGGCGGGAGTTCATGCAGCGGAGCCGTCTGGAGAGTCTGCGGGAGAGTCCACTCAGCAGCGGAGAGGTGAGCATCATCCAGCTCAGCCAGCGCAAGATGATGAAGAAGCGGAACAAGAAGATTCTGGACAACTGGATGACGATTCAGGAGTTGATGACGCACGGGGAGAAAGCGCCAGAAGGATCCAACATGCATAACGCCTTCCTCTCGGTTACAACTGTATAGATTCACATGCAAGTTCTCAAACTTTACCCATTTACCCATGTGGTACGATCTACATTTGCCTCGTTCAATGTGGCAATTTTTATGAGAAGAGACCAGATGAATATTTTTCACACTTTGTTAATGTTTTCTAAGCAATTTAACAAGTTTCATTGCATTTTTTTTTTTACAGTTCTTGTTACTGTAATATTTCAAGGAAGGAACCTAAGGGAATATTTCACTCAAAGATTGCTGTCATAAGTCACATATTCAACACAAACCTGTATGCCTTTCTAAGCCTCTAGTTGGATATGATGGGGGGAAAAACATGATATTGGAGGAAAAGCTATTTCATTTTTTTTTTTTTTTTTTGCTCACAATGGTTTGAAAAACTTTTCAAAATTTTTAATTCACATTTACTCGTTTGCTTACTAAATTTTTGCTTTTGGCCAATAATTGTTTTTATCCAAATACATTTTTTTACATTTCTAAATTTGAACTTTGCATTAGCCTGTTTGCTCACTAAAGTTTTGATTCCATCCATTTTTTTTTTACATTTTGAATATGAAAATGTAAAAAATATTCGACCCATTGACTTACTTAAGTTTTGCTTTCATCCAATTGTCAAAATTTTGAACTGAACATTGCTTTCATCGCTTTATTTTATTTTGAATTTGAACTTGGGATTTGCCCGTTTGCTCACTAAAGTTTTGCCTTCGTTCCACAAACATTTTAAAATAAAATTTAATCCAATAAAATTTCATCTAATAAAATTTTGTATTTGAACTTTGCACTAAAGTTTTGCTTTCGTCCAATAAAATTTTACAGAATTTTTAATTTGAACTTTGCTTTCACTCGTTAACTCACTATTTTTGCTTTCGCCCACAAATGTTTTTTTTTATTTATTTTGAACTTTGCATTCTTTACATAGCCTGTTTGCTCACTTGAGTTTTTCTTTCGCCCAATAAAATTTTTCAAAATTTTTAATTTGAACTTTGCATTCGCCTATTTGCTCACTTGAGTTCTGCTTTCGCCCAATACAATGTTTTACATTTTTTTTTTTTTTAACTTTGCATTAGCCTATTTACTCACTTGAGTTCTGCTTTCGCCCAATAAAATTTTTCAAAACTTTTTGATTTGAACTTTGCATTCGCCTATTTGCTCACTTGAGTTTTGCTTTCGCCCAATAAAATTTTTAAATTTTTTTTGATTTGAACTTTGCATTCGCCTATTTACTCACTAAAGTTTTGCTTTCGCCCAATAAAATGTTTAAAAAAAATTTAATTTGAACTTTGCATTAGCCTATTTGCTCACTTGAGTTTTGCTTTCGCCCAATAACATAAAAAAAAAAAAAATTATTTGAACTTTGCATTCGCCTATTTACTCAATAAAGTTTTGCTTTCGACCCAATAAAATGTTTCAAAAAATGTATTTGAACTTTGCATTCGCCTATTTGCTCACTTGAGTTTTCCTTTCGCCCAATAAAATTTTTCACATTTTTTTAATTTGAACTGTGCATTCGCCTATTTGCTCACTAGTTTTGCTTTCGCCTTATAATTTTTTTTATTTTTTTTATTTGAACTTTGCATTCACCTATTTGCTCACTAGTTTTGCTTTCGCCTTATAATTAAAAAAAAAATTAATTTGAACTTTGCATTCGCCTATTTGCTCACTAAAGGTTTGCTTTCGCCTAATAAAATTTTTCACATTTTTTAATTTGAACTTTGCATTCGCCTATTTGCTCAGTAGTTTTGCTTTCGCCTCATATTTTTTTAAAAATTTTTATTTGAACTTTGCATTAGCCTATTTGCTCACTAAAGTTTTGCTTTCGCCCAATTTTTTAATTTAACTTTGCATTCGCCTATTTGCTCACTAAAGTTTTGCTTTCACCCAATAAAATTTTGAAAAAAAAAATAATTTGAACTTTGCATTTGCCTATTTGCTCACTTGAATTTTGCTTTCGCCTAAAGTTTTTCACATTTTTTAATTTGAACTTTGCATTCGCCTATTTGCTCACTGAAGTTTAGCTTTCGCCCAATAAAATTTTGAAACATTTTTTTAATTTGAACTTTGCATTCGCCTATTTGCTCACTAGTTTTGCTTTCGCCTTATAATTTTTTTTTATTTTTTTTATTTGAACTTTGCATTCACCTATTTGCTCACTAGTTTTGCTTTCGCCTTATAATTAAAAAAAAAATTAATTTGAACTTTGCATTCGCCTATTTGCTCACTAAAGGTTTGCTTTCGCCTAATAAAATTTTTCACATTTTTTAATTTGAACTTTGCATTAGCCTATTTGCTCACTAAAGTTTTGCTTTCGCCCAATTTTTTAATTTAACTTTGCATTCGCCTATTTGCTCACTAAAGTTTTGCTTTCACCCAATAAAATTTTGAAAAAAAAAATAATTTGAACTTTGAATTCGCCTATTTGCTCACTTGAATTTTGCTTTCGCCTAAAGTTTTTCACATTTTTTAATTTGAACTTTGCATTCGCCTATTTGCTCACTGAAGTTTAGCTTTCGCCCAATAAAATTTTGAAACATTTTTTTTAATTTGAACTTTGCATTCGCCTATTTGCTCACTAAAGTTTTGCTTTCGCCCAATAACATTTTTCAATTTTTTTTATTTGAACTTTGCATTAGCATATTTGCTCATTTGAGTTTTGCTTTCGCCCAATAAAATGTTTCAAAAATTTTTTATTTGAACTTTGCATTAGCCTATTTGCTCACTTGAGGTTTGCTTTCGCCCAATGAAATTTTTCAATTTTTTTTAATTTGAACTTTGCATTCGCCTATTTACTCACTAAAGTTTTGCTTTCGCCCAATACAATTTTGAAACATTTTTTTAATTTGAACTTTGCATTCGCCTATTTGCTCACTAAAGTTTTGCTTTCGCCCAATGAAATTTTGAAACATTTTTTTTAATTTGAACTTTGCATTCGCCTATTTACTCACTAAAGTTTTGCTTTCGCCCAATAAAATTTTGAAACATTTTTTTTAATTTGAACTTTGCATTCGCCTATTTGCTCACTTGAGTTTTCCTTTCGCCCAATAAAATTTTTCACATTTTTTTAATTTGAACTGTGCATTCGCCTATTTGCTCACTAGTTTTGCTTTCGCCTTATAATTTTTTTTATTTTTTTTATTTGAACTTTGCATTCACCTATTTGCTCACTAGTTTTGCTTTCGCCTTATAATTAAAAAAAAAATTAATTTGAACTTTGCATTCGCCTATTTGCTCACTAAAGGTTTGCTTTCGCCTAATAAAATTTTTCACATTTTTTAATTTGAACTTTGCATTCGCCTATTTGCTCAGTAGTTTTGCTTTCGCCTCATATTTTTTTAAAAATTTTTATTTGAACTTTGCATTAGCCTATTTGCTCACTAAAGTTTTGCTTTCGCCCAATTTTTTAATTTAACTTTGCATTCGCCTATTTGCTCACTAAAGTTTTGCTTTCACCCAATAAAATTTTGAAAAAAAAAATAATTTGAACTTTGAATTCGCCTATTTGCTCACTTGAATTTTGCTTTCGCCTAAAGTTTTTCACATTTTTTAATTTGAACTTTGCATTCGCCTATTTGCTCACTGAAGTTTAGCTTTCGCCCAATAAAATTTTGAAACATTTTTTTTAATTTGAACTTTGCATTCGCCTATTTGCTCACTAAAGTTTTGCTTTCGCCCAATAACATTTTTCAATTTTTTTTATTTGAACTTTGCATTAGCATATTTGCTCATTTGAGTTTTGCTTTCGCCCAATAAAATGTTTCAAAAATTTTTTATTTGAACTTTGCATTAGCCTATTTGCTCACTTGAGGTTTGCTTTCGCCCAATGAAATTTTTCAATTTTTTTTAATTTGAACTTTGCATTCGCCTATTTACTCACTAAAGTTTTGCTTTCGCCCAATACAATTTTGAAACATTTTTTTAATTTGAACTTTGCATTCGCCTATTTGCTCACTAAAGTTTTGCTTTCGCCCAATGAAATTTTGAAACATTTTTTTTAATTTGAACTTTGCATTCGCCTATTTACTCACTAAAGTTTTGCTTTCGCCCAATAAAATTTTGAAACATTTTTTTTAATTTGAACTTTGCATTCGCCTATTTGCTTACTAAAGTTTTGCTTTCGCCCAATAAAATTTTTCAAATTTTTTTAATTTAACTTTGCATTCGCCTATTTGCTCACTAAAGTTTTGCTTTCGCCCATTTTTTTTTATTTAACTTTGCATTAGCCTATTTGCTCAATGAAGTTTAGCTTTCGCCCAATAAAATGTTTCAAAATTTTTTAATTTGAACTTTGCATTAGCCTAATTGCTCACTTGAGTTTTGCTTTCGCCTAAAAAATTTTTTCACATTTTTTTTAATTTGAATAAAGTTTTGCTTTCACCCAATAAAATTTTTCAATTTTTTTAATTTGAACTTTGCATTCGCCTATTTGCTCACTAAAGTTTTGCTTTCGCCCAAAAAAATGTTTCAAATTTTTTTAATTTGAACTTTCCATTCGCCTATTTGCTCACTAGTTTTGCTTTCACCCAATAAAATGTTTCAAAATTTTTGAATTCGAACTTTGCATTAGCCTAATTGCTCACTTGAGTTTTGCTTTTGCCCAATAAAATTTTTCAATTTTTTTTTATTTGAACTTTGCATTCACCTATTTGCTCACTAAAGTTTTGCTTTCGCCCAATAAAATTTTTCAAATTTTTTTAATTTGAACTTTGCATTTGTCTTTTTGCTCACTAAAGTTTTGCTTTCGCCCAATAAAATTTCTATTTTTTTTAATTTGAACTTTGCATTCGCCTATTTGCTCACTTGAGTTTTGCTTTCGCCCAATAAATTTTTTTTTTTTGAACTTTGCATTTGTCTTTTTGCTCACTAAAGTTTTGCTTTCGCCCAATAAAATGTTTCAATTTTTTTTATTTGAACTTTGCATTAGCCTATTTGCTCACTAAAGTTTTGCTTTCATCCAATAAAATTTTTCAACATTTTGAATTTGAACTTTGCATTAGCCGTTAACTCCCTAAAGTTGGCTTTCGCCCAGCAAAATAAAATAAAATATTTCTTTTTATTTGAACTTTGCATTAGCATTGAGCGTGTTTACTCACTGAAGTTTTGCTTTTGTACAATACATTCAAAAAATTAAAATTCTTCCCAAATTACCATTTGCTTGAAAAAAAGCAAAAGTATTGCAAGTGAATGCTACATTTTTTGAGGTAATGCAAAATGTTGCAAGAGAACACAAATGCATTAAAATATACATATTTTTTTCTTTCATATCATATTTTTTTTCCAAGTCCCTTTTTAACTTTTTCACATGGAAGACAAAAAGTCAATTATTAAAGTGTATCCCTTCCTCTTTTCCATAAAGAAGCATCGCATCAGCTTTAACATTAATGACATTTGACCAATGATATGAAACCTGACGCATCATCTGGGCAACTTTCAGGTTTGTGACAACATCAGGGGGAAAAAAATTATTTATTTTTAAGTGAATTATTCCCATAATGTTTTATTTATTTGTCGTTCCTCACATGATCTGGAGTATTTTTCAAATAATGTTTACATTTCAGCAAAATGTGAATTATTGTGCAATCTCCTGCCTTTAATCAACCTTGCTGAGTCTGTTTCTCAGATGTTGTAGGATTTTATTGTTTGATTTTTGAAATATCTGCACCAAACCAGCTTTTGATGACTGATAACCGGGCCAGCTCTACCTCTACCTCACACACACACTTCCTAAAGTCCATATAAACCCAGCCAATATTACTGAAAAACATTACTGTTCTCACTTTTAAAACAGCTGCCCAATCGTGATTATATGACCAGCAACTGGACAAGTTTATTGGTAATGGAAGAACAGAAAGGAAACGTGTTGGCGATGTGGTTTTTCCTGAAAAGTGTCTGGATGAATCCATGTCTGGATTATGATTAGTTCTATGAGAGGTACTGGTTTACAGAAAACCAAATATAAACATAAAAACACGCTTCCTCTGGTTATAATGCTTCCTAGACAATACTGTATGGTATTATGATCTAGTCCTGCTCAGTGGACTCAGTTTAATTAAAGTTAATCTCCATAAGCCATTTTAAGAGCTTTTTGGATTCAGTTTTTCTCAGTCTGGTTTTATTTCTATTCATTTGGAGCAACGGTTGTACATTTGAATTGTAAATTTCTGTAGTTGTTCTGGCTCAGTGTTAGTCTGATTTAAGCTGTAGTCGTCTCTTGGCCAGGTGAATGTGTGGTCATTGTGAAAGTTTGACACTGAATAAATCTTTTCTTCAAAACTTGTGATGTTAATCTAGGACACACTCACTCTTCCAGAAAAGAACATTTAGTGTAAGTTCATGTTTCTAGTCTTGCATTAATCTTGCTAGTGTTCTCAGAAAAGAGGACAAAAAAACGTATTTGAAATAAAAAGTCACAATGCAACATTCATACATTTTATTGAGAATTATATTGTTTTCGTGTGTGCATTACAGTAAAGCGATTTTGATGAAAATAATCACAATGCAAAAAAATAATAATTAGACTGACCTCACAGCTGGTAAAGCACAATAAACGTCAGTAATCTGGACTCCAGTCCATTTGGTAGTTTTTATTGTCCAGAAGCTCAAACACATGATGATATCACTCCATTCATTATTACTATTATCAGGATCATCTTTCAGCCGGTGTGATTGTTTCAGTCAGTGAGGTGCAAAAGTTTTGCTTTTGTCGAAATCTTTTTTAAATTTTGAATTTGAATTTTGCATTCGCATATTTGTACACTAGAGTTTTGCTTTCGTCCAATAATATTTAAAACATTTTTTTTTCATCCAGTAAAATATTTAAAAATGTAAAATTTTGAACTTTGAATTAGTCCATTTGCTAGCTTAAGTTTTTCTTTCAACCAATACAATTTTTCAAAATTTTAAATTTGAACTTTGAATTCGCCTAATTGCTCAAAAACGTTTTCTTTCATTCAATAGAATTTTTCAAAAATTTTAATTTTGAATCATATTTTGAACACAGCTGGTAAAGCACTGAAAAATAAAATCTACCAAATGGACTGGATTCCAGATTACTGCAGATTTTGTGGTAGAGGCTCAAACACATGATGAAATTAAGGTTAATGAGTTCATCTCCATTCACTCCACTGACCTCCAGTTAATTAGCTTCATTCTTCCACTTCCCAGCACTATTACTCCATTCACATCCATCAGGATCATTTCTACATCGGTGTGGATTGTGTTTCAGTCGGTGACGAGTAATTAAAGCCATTCAGTGACAGCGCTGGCATTTGTCACCAGCATCCAGTGCATCAAACAGCAGAAATATCACCAGATAACGCCACTCGATGCCACTCGACGCCACTCGAGCTCACCTCATCCCTTCAGTTCATCACGCCGCTTCATCGATAACCTTAGGGCTCCTGAGAGCACACAACTCCCTCTCATTATACACTGTGAAGGGAGACTCACATCTTTAATAGGCCTGTCGGTATAATGAGTCTGGCGATGTCACTTCATATATTTATGGAGCAGATGATCTTTGATATGCTAATTGAAGTGTGTGTTAATGGCTCTCCGTGATGCCGGACGCCACATTATCTTGGCAGATTATCTGATGTGTTCATCAAGCCAAGCAGAAGAACATCTAGATTTATTACCTGGAGCTCTGAGCACAGATTAATAGACTAAATAAACGAATACAGCAGCTGTTTTAAATCAAGAGTTCACAAACGTGAAGAATCTGTCATCATTTTCTCCATCTCACGCTGTTTTCTCTTCTGTGCATCACTATTGTATAGAAGGACATTTCTGACATAAGAAAAACATTCATGCTTTGGTAGTCATATACAAACTGACATAAAAAGTGGAAATTGTTACATATAAGTGGAAATTATGACAAAAAGTAGAAATGATTACATAAAAGTGGAAATTATGACATAAAAAAGTGGAAAATATTACATATGTCAAAATTATGATATAAAAAGAGAAAATTCTTACATAAAAAGTTGAAATTATTAAATTATTACATAAAGTCATAATTATGGTGGACAATTATTACATATAAGTAAAAATTATGGAAATTATGACATAAAAAGTGAAATTACTACAAAAAAATTGGATGTTGCAGTTATTATTATGAATAGTCAAAATTAAATAAAGTGGAAAATATTACTTAAAAGTGAAAATGATTACATAAACTCATTAATATGAGTCGAAATGATGACCAAAAGTGGAAATTATGACATGAAAAAATGAAAAATATGACAAAAAGTAAATTGTGAAAGGTAAAAAAAAATGGAAATAAGTCAATATTATGACATAAAAAGTCAATTATGACAAGTCAAAATGATGACATAAAAATGGGAAATTATTACACAAAATCAATTATGACAAATCAAATTTATGACAGTCATAATTACAAGTTTAAAAAGTTTAAATTCTAAGATAAAATTTGAAATTATGACTTTGTCATATTTATGAGTCAAACTTACAACTTTTGTCAAAATTGTAATGTCATAATTTCTACTTTATAATTTAAGTCATAATTTCAAGTTAGTGTATCAAAATAATGCGTTTTTGCTTCATAATTTTGACTTTTCATCTCATAATTTTTTATCTTTTTATGTCCTAATTCTGATTAACAAAAGCATTTTTGTTTTCGTATATGGCAGAAATGAGCTTCCATACTAACAGATGTTCAGCAAAATGCTCTTTTTCATAGACAGTTCAGTCCATTTTCCAAGAAAAATAAGGTCATATAAAGTCCCGTGGAGGAGCAGAACCGGCCGTGAGGAGCATACACATACACTCTGACACTCATACACACACAAGCTCAGGTTCCAGGAGGTGTGCTGGGATCATCATATGAAGAATGTGTGTGTGTTCCAGCATTACATCAGATCAGCTCTCGGTTCTGCCTTTGATTTCAGATGCACTAATACAATAGAGAGTTATATATTCAGCCCACGGCACACTACACACACATTACACACACATTACACACACATTACACACGAAACCCTCCGAATGCTAAAGAATCCTCTGGATATCTGACGTTTAAAGCATGTAAATGAGGCAGAAGGATTGTGAATGTTTGTCTCTACAGGATTAAAGTCATTTCACTAAGTGATGGAATAATCTCATCCACATCTACTAATCCTGTAACGAGGTAAACGCTTTACTTATTTACCATAATTACACTGTCAGTGTGACCGCAGGAAAACAGCAGCACAAGAGTATTAATGTTCTCTACTCTCACTGTAAATCAAACTTAAACTCAGTCTCACTAACTAAGCTTTTCTATGGAATCCCATTTCCGCCACATAAGAGAAAAAAATCATAAAGTAAATCATAATTTATATGACAAAATAATGAAAATGAAGCAAAATTATGGCATGACAGTCATGATTAAGAGATTAAAAAGTCGGAATTGTGATTAATTTTCAACAAAATGTTGAAACTGAGATATGCCAAAATGCCAAAAGTTGACAAAAGCAAAACTAAGAGATAAAAAAAAATTGAAATTTTGATAATTTTTTTTATTTATTACATAAAAAGTTGAAACTTAGATATGCCGAAATTGTAACAAAATCATAGTTATGACAATAAAAATACTAAGTTTACAAAAAGTCAAAAATATGAGACATAAAGTCAAAATTATGAGTCATGATTTTGAGATTAAAAATACTTTTTACCTCATAGTTTTGACTTTGTCAACTTTGAATTTTTATTGTCATAATTATGATTTTGTATGTTATAATTTCAACATATATCAGTTTTGACTTTTTTGTCATAATTTCATATTTACATTTTTTTCCCGAATTATCCCAGTTTAAACTTTTTATGTCATAACTTGAAATTTTTTATCAGAATTTTGACTTTTTATCTCATAATTATAACTTAGTATGTCATAAATTCAACTGTATACTTACATCTTTAAACACTAACAGTCTGAACTCAAACTCTCTATGAAACAGTTAAGATTAGATTTTAATTTATTTTAATTATTATTTTAATTTTAATTTTAGAATTTAAACTTTATGGACCATAAAAGCCCAAAAATCCATTATCTGAATATAGATGAACAAACCAGATGGGTCATTCACTGTATTAATCTTATTAAAGGAATAATTTCCCTGAAAATGAAACTGACTCGCCCTCGTGTCGCTCCAAACCCGTAAGACTTTCTTTCTTCTGTTGAACACAAAGGCAGATGTTTAGCAGAATATTAAAGACTGAACATAAACTTTTATTGATTTTTCTCCATGCAATGAAAGTGAAGAGTGATTGAGGCATAATATCAATATGATCTGGACATTCATATGCAGTTATTATCACTGTATCTGTGTCAGAGGAGCGACTGCAAGAAGGCTCCTTTTAATTCTTGTACAACATTATTATTATTTTTATGGAACTATTGTTCACATTTTCTCTTTTTTATCTCTCTGCAATACAATTGATCTGTTTTATTATTTCATTTCCTTTCTCTTCATGAGAATATTGAGCGGAGGAGAGTTAATGAAGCTCAGTTCTTCATATGTTATGACTGATCTGGGATCTGTAATGCTGTTTCGTTCCTCTCATTTCCGTCTTTATTGTCATTCATGACAGAGATGCATTTCTCCTCAGGCCTCTCTTACACAAAAAAGCATTTCAAAAATGATATTTTACTCACAGTATTGTGATGCAAATAAGTCTCTGGCGTGGACCGGCCGTGTGACGTCCTCAAACATCCTGAACAAAACACAAGATAAATACTAAATATCAAGTCAAATGTTTTTGTATAGCAATTTTCACAATTCATATGGACGGTTTCAAAGCAGCTTCACAGATAATCATACTTTTATGTCTATAATGCCCTAGTGCTTTACCATAAAGCAAGTTTTAGTGCTGGATGATATGATGATATATAATGATTTAGATTTAAATATTGTATTTATAGTGTCGTCTATGATATATCTCAGACTCTGACACACATCTGAGTGATCAAGACAATTAAGAGATTTAAATATCGGTCGTTTTTTTTTCCCCTTACGAGATTTAAATATTGGTCGGTTTTGTTCCGTTACGAGATTTAAATGTTCGTTGGTTTTGTTCCGTTACGAGATTTAAATGTCGGTCTGTTTTGTTCCGTTACGAGATTGAAATGTCGGTCTGTTTTGTTCCGTTACGAGATTTAAATGTTCGTCGGTTTTGTTCCGTTACGAGATTTAAATGTCGGTCTGTTTTGTTCCGTTACGAGATTTAAATGTTCGTCGGTTTTGTTCCGTTACGAGATTTAAATGTCGGTCTGTTTTGTTCCTTTACGAGATTTAAATGTCGGTCTGTTTTGTTCCGTTACGAGATTTAAATGTTCGTCGGTTTTGTTCCGTTACGAGATTTAAATGTCGGTCTGTTTTGTTCCATTACGAGATTTGAATGTTGGTCGGTTTTGTTCTGTTACGAGATTTAAATGTCGGTCTGCTTTGTTCTGTTACGAGATTTAAATGTCGGTCTGTTTTGTTCCGTTACGAGATTTAAATGTCGGTCTGTTTTGTTCCGTTACGAGATTTAAATGTCGGTCTGTTTTGTTCCGTTACGAGATTTAGATGTTGGTCTGTTTTGCTCCGTTATGAGATTTAAATGTTGGTCTGTTTTGTTCCGTTATGAGATTTAAATGTCGGTCGGTTTTGTTCCATTACAGATTTAAATGTTGGTCTGTTTTGTTTTGTTCCGTTACCAGATTTAAATGTCGGTCTTTTTTTTTCTGTTACGAGATTTAAATATTGGTCAGTTTTGTTTCATTACGAGATTTAAATATTGTTTGATTTGTTCTGTTACGAGATTTAAATATTGGTCGGTTTGTTCCGTTACGAGATTTGAATGTTGGTCTGTTTTGTTCCGTTATGAGATTTAAAAGTTGGTCTGTTTTGTTCCGTTACGAGATTTAAATGTCGGTCTGTTTTGTTCCGTTACGAGATTTAAATGTCGGTCTGTTTTGTTCCGTTACGAGATTTAAATGTCAGTCTGTTTTTTTCCGTTACGAGATTTAAATATTGGTCGGTTTTGTTTTGTTACGAGATTTAAATATTGGTCGATTTGTTCTGTTATGAGATTTAAATATTGGGTCGGTTTGTTCCGTTACGAGATTTAAATGACGGTCGGTTTTATTCCGTTACGAGATTTAAATGTCGGTCTGTTTTGTTCCGTTACGAGATTTAAATGTCGGTCGGTTTTGTTCCGTTACGAGATTTAAATGTCGGTCGGTTTTGTTCCGTTACGAGATTTAAATGTCGGTCGGTTTGTTCCACTAAGAAATTTAAATATTGGTTTTGTTCAAACTGAGAGTAAGCCATTATCAAAAAAGTATTAATGAAAATAAAGCTTTAAGGGAACGGTTAGTTTGATCAAGGCGTACAGAGGAATCACAATGAAAATATTACAGTCAAATCCAGTGAGGCCTTTATAAACACACACACACACACACACACACACACACACACACACACACACACAGATCTTCTGACCCTCTGAGCTCTGCTGTTCTGGTGGACATCAGCGGTCATTTGCATGCGGAGCTTTTCTAGAGGTTATATCTCGGAGTGTGTGGAAACCCCACGGGAACATGAACACAAACATGTTATCATGCTAGTTACTGACAGCTTTCCTCGCAGCGGAGGCTGTTCACGAGCTGTGAGATTAAACCGGGTCAAACGCCTCGAGCGCAGGAATAGAGAAGATGTCGTCTGGATCCGCTTTCATGTCAGAAAACACATTTCTGTGTTTCGTGGTTTGAAACGAACACAACACATATGAAAACAGACTGACAGTTTTACTGGAACTGTTTACTGATGAATTTACAAAACACAAACATATATCTTAAACCAGTCGAAGATAGTTTCCCAGTCCAAACAAAACATCAAAACTGATCTGTGTATTTGCCAGACCAGTTATCCACATTAGGCTGGATTAAGCTGCTTTTCCAACACACCTGTGTGCCAATCACAATTGCTCATTTTATATAACACAAAACATATGAGAACAGTTTAACAAGTAATTCAATCATTCCTGAGCGACAAAAACACAACCTAAATCAGTATGTTCTCATATGTGTTGTGTTAAAATGTTTAAAGTCATTGTAAGAGCCACACTATTTTGTCGAAAACTCATCTTAAACCAGCCTAATGTGGTCAGCTGGTCTGGCCAAATCTGGTCCGTTTTTGGGCTCATTTGGGACCAGCAAACCATCTTAGACTGGTTTAAGTTGTGTGTTTGTCATCAAGTCTTGTGTTTTAATGTTTAATGAGATACCAGCCATGCAAACCCAAACATACGCCAAATATTAGGTTACATAAAATTACATGCAGATATTGTATATGCTGCACAACTATGTTGCAAAACTAGCCTAAACCAGCCTAGGTGGTTCGCTGGTCTACCAACTTCATTACTGGTCTGGATTATGGTTTTTGGTCACATTTGAGACCAGCAAACCATCTTAGACTGATTTCCCAGACAGCAGGGCCGGATCTGGGCCGACGACATAAACCTAAACCAGTCTAAGATGGTTTGCTGGTCCCAAATTTATAAACCCATAAACCTAGACTTGTTAAACCAGTTGTTAGACCAGCTATAACCACCTTTTTTCAACAAAGTTGTGCAGCATTTACAATTTACTCATGTTATAAACACAGTATTTGCCAGGTGTTGCGTGCTGTAAATGTGCCGGTTTTATGTTTTTCCAGCATGTGGCGTATATAAAGCGCTGACGGAGGAGATTCTCCTCATCCTGATGTTATTGTCTCGATCATCTCCTCGTTCTGTCAGATCAGATCCTTCAGTGTTTCCTGACAGAGAGAGAGATGTTACAGTCTCCTGAATCATAGATCAATACTCATGCACATATTCTCCATGGGAGGCCATCATAAAACAGCTCATTAAAACAGGTTACGTATGCCTAACACACACACACACACACATGTTAAGCGTGCCAGGCTCTTCATGCACACTTTGATGGAGGCCCATCAAATATTGATATGATATTCCCAGCTGTCTTTGTGTCGTTATTTGACATGTCGTCGCTCTTTTAATAACCTTCCTGTGTTTTGTCTTGTTTGTCCCTTCGAGGTGTCTGTAATCTTTTTCCATTATTAATCCGCCAGAACAGAAATGTCACTCCTGCAGGATCTCGCTCTCCGTGTTTAATGCGTTCGCTCTCAGCGGGAACAGGTTTCGAATCTCCATATAATCAGGAATTACTATACGATATCAGGACAAACTTTCAGAGGAGAATCAAACGTCTATTGAGACTCTCACACTGAACGAAAGAATCTCAATAAACATAAAAAACACATGATTTACAGGGACAGACGCAAGAATCCATATGACTGAAACCTGCCTAAGATGGTATGATGGTCCCAAATGTGTCCTAAAACCATGAAAACAGAGCAGTTTAATCATGCTACACTGTAAATAATTACTTGTAGGATTTACTTGATAAAATCCTCATAACACATTTTAAGTAAATTTTACTGCTACTGCTTTGTACAACTTACCGGTTATTATCAAGTAAAATCTACTTATTGTTGAACTTAACATTCATTTGACATTTAATATTTAGCCTAATTGAAGTAATTAAGTTAATTTCACTTAATTTTATATATGAAATTAAATATAACTAAGTTTAGTTAATTTAACAAAATATCAAATTAAAACATACTTGTAAAGTGTATGCTTCATCTAAGTAGGCTAAATATTACAATAATACAATAAATATTACTAGTAAATATTTAGATCGTTTTTGAGTATGAATGTGTTATCTTGAGTATGAATGTGTTATCTTGAGTAGAAAATGGATCCAGATTCCACAAAATGGCAAGTTACCAAACCTAACAGCAAAAGTAATGATAAAACGGTGTAAATACAGCTGGAAAACAGTGAAAAATCAACCTTATTAATTATTCATGCCCCAGTGCATGATGGGAACACCAGTATTAGAAAAGTTGAGTAGATTTTACTTAATTTTATATCGTTGAGATTTACGCTTTAATTTCCACAAGCTTGAACTGAGTGCTAATATAGGATTTACTTCTTGTCTAAACTACCTTTTTCGTGTAGGAATTACATCAGTCATTTCTGAAGCATTTACTTCACCACAGAATCATTTTTCTCAGTGATTTAGACCGCCCGCGGAGAATAATCAAGCTCTCAGAACATCGATAAACAGAAACAGTCGTCTAAAGACAGACTTCAGGATAATATGGTCTTCACAAACCTCTGAAATACTGGAGCTCGAGCTGCGATATGAAGATGAATTTGACTCATATCAAAGAAGAAATGCGAGTCAGCAAACGACGGATAAATGAGTCTTTCTCTGAGCTGGAGCGATTCTTTCATCGACTCGTACGGCCTTGAAAATCCATCAGTGATGGAGAAATTCCGACATAATCGCTTCGTATTTGACAGATGTCTGTTTCAGCGATAGGAAAGTGTATGAGGGAAATCCATCAGAGTTATTAGCGCATTAGCACACTTCAGCGGGTCACAGACTCAAACTGACCCGGGATCACGAGAGTCCATGGACTGAAAAGCTGATTTTAATAATAACTCAAACAGGAACATTAAAAGTGTGTGATAGAGAGACATGAGGAGTGTTTGAAGAGAAAGTAGATGAACATTAGAAAGAGAGAAGCGGATGCACAGAAAGAGTCGCGTTTGAGTGAATCATAAAGAACCGAAAGGTCATGATTCCGATTCTGGTTCCTTAATGATTCTTTTGAAGATTATTTGAAAGATAAAGCAATATTAGTCCTCATTATACAAAAAGATCAAAACAAAAACAATACATTTGAAACACATTTTAACACATTCAAATACTTAAAAGGATAATTTACAAACAATAAAACAAACCTTCATCTTTCACTCTATGAGCTCTTTTGGAGTTGAGTGAGTGAGTGAATCATTAGAGTGATTCAAACTGATGAGTTCAACAGGGAATCAAGAATCTCATTTTGAATCAGATAATTGGCTCTTGCATTAATCTATGAGCTACAAAAGACACACACAACAGCAAAATTCCCACCAAAATCTTCAAGCTTTCTTCAGAAACAAATCCTAAAACATA
Organism: Gila orcuttii; assembly: GCA_026230005.1. NCBI lineage: Eukaryota > Metazoa > Chordata > Actinopteri > Cypriniformes > Leuciscidae > Gila > Gila orcuttii. The sequence goes on from JAPDVR010000025.1 coordinate 1,122,431, forward strand.
AAGTCTCATATGTTTGTTTTTCAACCGAAGACTTTGTGTTCGAGTGCAAACACAGAGTCTCTGAAGCTCAGCCGTGAGGGATCTCGTACAGCTTTAACATCTCAGTGAAGCCCTAAAGCAGAAGAGCCTGAGGGGAATCAGAAGATATACGAGTCCTGACTGAGCCAGGCTTTTACTACGGTAACAACAGAGTAACAACAGAGTAAGAAACCCAGAGGAAAAGCCTTCATCACGGCACACTCTCAGAGGAACCCGAAACACTCTTTAACTGGTTCAGTTCACGAGTCTAAACTGAGAACTTCATAATCAAGTCCAGAACTCAGGGTTAATATCCATAACTAAAACTAAAACCACAACTGAAATAAGATTAGACATAACAAAAACTATTTCAGCTAGTTGCCAAGGCAACATTTCTAATTTTTGTTTTGTTTAAGTTGAAAACTAAATAAACTAAAACTATCAATGCCACTGAAATATCAATGTAAGTCACATATAACATTGTAATGTAATATAAGTCACTTTGCATAAAAGCATCTGCCAAATGCATAAAATAAAAATAAAATAAAACAAAGTCACTTTGGATTAAAAAAAAAAGCATCTACCAAATTAATATAATAACAAGATAAATAAAATAAATGTAGGCCTAAATCTTGGATGCAATGTAAGTTACTGGATAAAAGCATCTGCCAAATGCATAAATAAATAACTTAAAAAAAATAATAAAATAAAATAACTTTGGATAAAAGCATCTACCCAATTAATATAATAAAACAAAACAAAATAAAAAATAAAATAAATGTACAGTAAATCTTGAATGCAGTGTAAGTCACTGGATAAAATCATCTGCCAAATGCATAATAAAATAATAAATAAAATAAAATATAAACATGAGCCTGAAAGAACAGTGATGTGGGAGAACACTGATCTAAGGAAGAGATGTGTAAAACTGTGATCAAATAATGAAAGATTTTTAATTTAACTGTTTAATTTAAATATATATAATCCTTCTTTGTTGACATTTTATTATGTGTATTTCAGAAATTGCAAACATGCTACTGGATAAATCTGCAAATGCCACAGAAAAAACCATGTTGTATATGATGATAAGGCTGATTGATATTCATCTATAGGTGTGTTGATGGAGTCAGGAGAACGAGTCTCTCAGCGCCGCCGGGAATATCCCACACTCTACAGGACCTGACAGGGAACATGCCATCACACAATTATAGCATTTCTCCATTCTGACAGAAGCATGTACGAGAATCCTGCGCAGGTTCAGCGTTCACGCATAATCTATATGCAAATGCAGAATTATCCTCATCTCCTCCTGAAGCCGGTAACGCTTGCGGCCGTTACTGGATAATGGTGAACCGTGATCAAATCATTTTAAAGTGCATTATAAAGCCGAGACCCGTCCCGATGTGAGTCCGCTAAACTAAATACATCTCCGGGATTCTGGATCTGGAAGATCAATGAAGGAAATAAACATCCTCAAACTCACAAGCACTGCAATGCATGATGGGAGCATCCGCGTGCACACTTAAAATACAACATCAGCGTCAACATCAGCGTCAACATCAGCGTCAACATCAGCGTCAACATCAGCGTCAACATCAGCGTCAACATCAGCGTCAACATCAGCGTCAACATCAGCGTCAGCATCAGCGTCAACATCAGCGTCAACATCAGCGTCAACATCAGCGTCAACATCAGCGTCAACATCAGCGTCAACATCAGCGTCAACATCAGCGTCAGCATCAGCGTCAGCATCAGCATCAGCGTCAGCATCAGCGTCAACATCAGCGTCAACATCAGCGTCAACATCAGCGTCAACATCAGCGTCAACATCAGCGTCAACATCAGCGTCAACATCAGCGTCAACATCAGCGTCAACATCAGCGTCAGCATCAGCGTCAACATCAGCGTCAACATCAGCGTCAACATCAGCGTCAACATCAGCGTCAGCATCAGCGTCAACATCAGCGTCAACATCAGCGTCAACATCAGCGTCAACATCAGCGTCAACATCAGCGTCAGCATCAGCGTCAACATCAGCGTCAACATCAGCGTCAACATCAGCGTCAGCATCAGCGTCAGCATCAGCGTCAGCATCAGCGTCAACATCAGCGTCAACATCAGCGTCAACATCAGCGTCAACATCAGCGTCAACATCAGCGTCAACATCAGCGTCAACATCAGCGTCAGCATCAGCGTCAACATCAGCGTCAACATCAGCGTCAGCATCAGCGTCAGCATCAGCGTCAACATCAGCGTCAACATCAGCGTCAACATCAGCGTCAGCATCAGCGTCAGCATCAGCGTCAACATCAGCGTCAACATCAGCGTCAACATCAGCGTCAACATCAGCGTCAACATCAGCGTCAGCATCAGCGTCAGCATCAGCGTCAACATCAGCGTCAACATCAGCGTCAACATCAGCGTCAACATCAGCGTCAACATCAGCGTCAACATCAGCGTCAGCATCAGCGTCAACATCAGCGTCAACATCAGCGTCAACATCAGCGTCAACATCAGCGTCAACATCAGCGTCAACATCAGCGTCAACATCAGCGTCAGCATCAGCGTCAACATCAGCGTCAACATCAGCGTCAACATCAGCGTCAACATCAGCGTCAACATCAGCGTCAGCATCAGCGTCAACATCAGCGTCAACATCAGCGTCAACATCAGCGTCAACATCAGCGTCAACATCAGCGTCAACATCAGCGTCAACATCAGCGTCAACATCAGCGTCAACATCAGCGTCAGCATCAGCGTCAACATCAGCGTCAACATCAGCGTCAACATCAGCGTCAACATCAGCGTCAACATCAGCGTCAACATCAGGGTCAGCATCAGCGTCAACATCAGCGTCAACATCAGCGTCAACATCAGCGTCAACATCAGCGTCAACATCAGCGTCAGCATCAGCGTCAACATCAGCGTCAGCATCAGCGTCAACATCAGCGTCAACATCAGCGTCAACATCAGCGTCAACATCAGCGTCAACATCAGCGTCAACATCAGCGTCAACATCAGCGTCAGCATCAGCGTCAACATCAGCGTCAGCATCAGCGTCAACATCAGCGTCAACATCAGCGTCAGCATCAGCGTCAACATCAGCGTCAACATCAGCGTCAACATCAGCGTCAACATCAGCGTCAACATCAGCGTCAACATCAGCGTCAACATCAGCGTCAGCATCAGCGTCAACATCAGCGTCAGCATCAGCGTCAGCATCAGCGTCAACATCAGCGTCAACATCAGCGTCAGCATCAGCGTCAGCATCAGCGTCAACATCAGCGTCAGCATCAGCGTCAACATCAGCGTCAACATCAGCGTCAACATCAGCGTCAACATCAGCGTCAACATCAGCGTCAACATCAGCGTCAACATCAGCGTCAACATCAGCGTCAGCATCAGCGTCAACATCAGCGTCAACATCAGCGTCAGCATCAGCGTCAACATCAGCGTCAACATCAGCGTCAACATCAGCGTCAACATCAGCGTCAACATCAGCGTCAACATCAGCGTCAACATCAGCGTCAACATCAGCGTCAACATCAGCGTCAACATCAGCGTCAACATCAGCGTCAACATCAGCGTCAACATCAGCGTCAACATCAGCGTCAACATCAGCGTCAACATCAGCGTCAGTCACTGACAGGACAACTGTGACGTCTGAGGAGAAAACAGGAGAAGAGAGAAAAGAAAAGAAAAGAAGAGAAAAGAAAAATCTTGAATGCATTACAAGTTGCTTTGAATAAAAGCTTCTGCCAAATTCACAAAAATAAATAAAATAATTTTTAAAATAAATAAATAAAATAATAATAAAATAAAATATAAAATGAATTCAATAATAAAAAAAAATATAAAAAATTAATAAAAAATAAAATAAAATTAAGCAAGTAAAGTAACATAAAATAAATTTATTGAATGCAATATAAGTTCCTTTGGATAAAAGCAAAATGCATAAAATAAAAACATCAGCTCATCCGGGAGCCGAAGAATCAGTGTGTGTGTGTGTGTGTGTGTGTGTTCTTACTTCAGTGTTTAAACACACAGAGATTCAGAGTCTGACGGAGAACTGAGAACATTCACAAATCTTCATCTGATGGAAGAGATCATGAAGAGAAATAATAAAAACAAAGTCGAGTCTCAGTTTCAGTTCTTTCACTCAAATATCTGATATACTGATGCTGTGATTCTCTGCCATTACACACACACACCATGCCAATGAGCGTTTCTCTCGTGTGTGTGTGTGTGTGTGTGTGTCAGTGTGTGTGTGTGAGTGTGTGTGTGTGTGTGTGAGTGTGTGTGTGTGTGTGTGTGTGTGAGTGTGTGTGTGTGTGTGTGTGTGAGTGTGTGTGTGTGTGTGTGTGTGTGTGTGTGAGTAATGATCTGTTTGTGTGCTGCTGAATTACTCATTACAGACTCTAAGCTCTCAGTATAGTTCATTAGTTCATTAGTCTGATGATCAATATGTGTGTTTGACCTCTGACCTCCAGCTCTGAATCAGACGCTCCTCACACTCACACACACACACACACACAGCTGCAGTTGCTTCGATACACTCATACACTCCTCTGATGAATAGCAATGCAGCAATTATTGGATTTCATTCGGCCAGTAAACACACACTGCACATCATGATGTTCTTCCTCAGGGTTTCTGAGAAATACGCGACTCTCTGATTAAGTTGCACACACACATATTATGTCGAAGTAACGAGATATTATGTTGAAATAACATTATCAATAATAAATCTTTAAGAATATTTGATTGAATGCTGAATGTTGTGCTTATTCTATTTAGTAAAATTAAAACTTTAATTGTGATAATTAAAATAATTGAATATTAAATATTGAGTGGTCAAGTTTAGCTCATTTACTAATAGTATTTATATACAATATATAGGTTATATAATTGCACAGCTCCCTGTCAATGATCTATTTTCATGATTTGTTATCGCTATTGTCAAATCAACTTAGATAATTAATGTGGTCCATAATATTTTATTTTTCTATTTATTAAACCAATCTCCTTCATTGTATTAACAATTTTTTTCTTATTTCAATGAACTCAAAATGTTAATGCAACCAAGTAACTTACTTTTCCAGTTAAACCAACAACATTATTCCCAGTGCAGAAGATCATCAGTCGTCTGGGTTGTTGTTCACGCTGCACTTTAGAGTAATTGGCCGTTCGTCACCGAGAGCAAACGATCCTGCAGATATCTTTATCAAGATCGTTAAACAGATAAATCTCTGTAATATGACAGATCGTTCGCTAGAGTAATTATCCTCCGAACACGGTGACCTTTGACCTCTGCAAACAGAAGTCACGTGACTCGCGTCTGCATCAAAACCGTTCAGGAGGAACATTAGAAAACTCAAGAATGATACTTCACATTAAACTCACCAGCTTTTATTCTCAGTCTCTCTCAGAGATTGTGAGCTTATGAATGTTTAAATGCATGATTAAAGTTTCAGATCCATGAGCCTCTGGACAAAAGAACAAATCTGTTCATTCAGCAAAAAAAGTTATCGCTTTAAATGAATATTCACACAATATATGCAAAATTGAGCAACATTGTGATTATTTAGCATATCTGGTTTAAAACTTTAGTGGTCGTAGTTAATTGATTCATTTCACTGAATCGTGTTCATTTCAAAGAACAAACACTGAAGATATTAACAGAAAACAGATATTAACAGAAAAACGTTTGTTTTCCCTTTGAATTAAGTTTATTTCTCTGATTCCATTGACAGATATTTGTATTTGATGATTGTTTTGGGAAAAAAAATATTTATTGTATTGACTCATGTTGCTCTAAAACACATGTGTGCTTTTATTTTTAATGTGTAATCTCCATTAGATTAATAACAAAATGTTAAATCATACTAGCAACATGCTAAGTCATGTTACCATTGTGTTAAATCATGCTAGTCACAAACTAACAACATGCTTATGTTAACAACATGTGCTAATTATGTTAGCAATCCTGCTAACGAAATGCTAATCATGCTAGCAAACATTTTAAAACGTACTAGCAATGTGTTAAATCATGTTAGCAACATGCTAAAACATTTTTTTTACTTTCTCTGAGTAAAACCTCAAGCTTTTCAAAGTTGTTTTAAACTTTCAGACATTTGTCAAGCCAACATCAACGTTTGTCATCAAACTTTCCTCCTCTAGTTAACACTGCATCTTTTTTATTTTATTTAAATACTCATATTTTTAAAATGCATTTATTCAGATTGCTTTGAATTAGCAAAAATGTGTTAGTTAAAAGCATGAACATTAAAATATGACTAGCTGTGGAACAAGCAATATTCATTCAGTTACAATCAGTGAGATTAAAACTTTAGTTTATTGATGATGAATATATAAAGGTGGTTATTGTGTTTAAAACACAGTTTATTAGTAATTCTGACCTGTTTTGTTGACAAATACGCATCACATTCAGTTTAACAGTGAGTTTATATGTAAACTGGATGGAAAGTTGGAAACTGTATATGCAATTTAGGCCTAAACATTCTTCTTCTTTACACTGACATTTCCGTCACTGTCAGCAATATAACGAATGAATAATAGACACAACGGATGTTCATATGATCGTGTTGCGGCGGTTCTGAGGGTTTGTGGAACGCTATTCGCGGTTGCTTACATCTCTCATGAATATTCAATGAGCATCTGACAGATCTCTTAAATAAACATGATGCAAAGCCTTGTGGGAGAAACACTGTGATCTGGAGATGAGAGAATGCTTTCTGTCTGAGAGGAAGAGACATGTTTGTGTCTCATTTATAATTCGATTGTGAATATATTAATTGCGGATGTGCTCTCAGTTCATAACTTCGTTTGTCTCGCGCTGATGATGTTCATCAAGCTCTCTGACATCATCAACTAAACCTGGACAAGACATAACCGGAGCCGAGTCCATATCATGCGCAACTACGCTTCTGAGAGTCTGAGTTTAATATCACTGAACAAAGACATGACACAGAATAGGAATGATAACTAAAGATAACGATAACTATATTAGCGTCCACACCGTTCTGTTTATTATGTTGTCTGCAGCTTTAAATATTCGAGCTCTGAAAGCAGGATGGATTCTGATTGGCTGTCAATATTTTTATCGTTCATCAACAAGAAAAAGTCATTCTGAAAGTGAATTATAAAACTTGTTTCCGCCACAAAATAAAAATTACAATTAAAAAAAGTAATTGCAACTTTTTATTTTACAATTCTGACTTTTTTTGCTTACAATTGTTTTTATATATATATATATATATATATATATATATATATATATATGTATATATATATATACATATATATAAATTTGCTCATTTTTTTCACCACAAAATAAAAAAGATAAAAAGGTTAATTCAAACTTTTGTCTTCAAATTGTTTTTCTTACATTTTTTTTGTTTTCTCCATGAAATAAAAAAATAATTATAAAAGGTAATTGCGAATTTTTTTTAATCTCAGAATTCAGACTTTTTTCTCGCAATTACGAGTTTAAATTTAGCAATTCTAACTTTCTCTGTATTCTGAGTTTACATCTCGCAATTCAGTTTTTTGTCCGTTTTTACCACAGAAAAAAAAAAGGTAATGGCGACTTTTTATCTGGATATTCCAACTTTTTATATTAAAGTTGCGAGTTTATATCTTGCAATTCTGAGAAAATAAGTCAGAAAAGTCTGAATTATGAAATAAAAAGCGGCAAGTACCTTTTATTTATTCGGTGATGGAAATATGTTTATGATTAGAGTTCTGGATGTTTTTGTGAACGGGCCTTTCCGGCAGGCTTTATCTCTGAGATATAATCCTGATATTCTCCTGAATCGTGTGTTCTGGTCTGGTATTCTCCTGAATCATGTGCTCTGGTCTGGTATTCTCCTGAATCGTGTGCTCTGGTCTGGTATTCTCCTGAATCGTGTGCTCTGGTCTGGTATTCTCCTGAATCGTGTGCTCTGGTCTGGTATTCTCCTGAATCGTGTGCTCTGGTCTGGTATTCTCCTGAATCGTGTGCTCTGGTCTGGTATTCTCCTGAATCGTGTGTTCTGGTCTGGTATTCTCCTGAATCGTGTGCTCTGGTCTGGTATTCTCCTGAATCATGTGCTCTGGTCTGGTATTCTCCTGAATCGTGTGTTCTGGTCTGGTATTCTCCTGAATCGTGTGCTCTGGTCTGGTATTCTCCTGAATCGTGTGCTCTGGTCTGGTATTCTCTTGTGTGCTCTGGTCTGATATTCTCCTGAATCGTTTGCTATGGTCTGGTATTCTCCTGAATCGTGTGTTTTGGTATTCTCCTGAATCGTTTGCTATGGTCTGGTATTCTCCTGAATCGTGTGCTCTGGTCTGGTATCCTCCTGAATCGTGTGCTCTGGTCTGGTATTCTCTTGAATCGTGTGCTCTGGTCTGGTATTCTCTTATGTGCTCTGGTCTGGTATTCTCCTGAATCGTGTGCTCTGGTCTGGTATTCTCCTGAATCGTGTGCTCTGGTCTGGTATTCTCCTGAATCGTGTGCTCTGGTCTGGTATTCTCCTGAATCGTGTGCTCTGGTCTGGTATTCTCTTGAATCGTGTGCTCTGGTCTGGTATTCTCCTGAATCGTGTGCTCTGGTCTGGTATTCTCCTGAATCGTGTGCTCTGGTCTGGTATTCTCCTGAATCGTTTGCTCTGGTCTGGTATTCTCTTATGTGCTCTGGTCTGGTATTCTCCTGAATCGTGTGCTCTGGTCTGGTATTCTCCTGAATCGTGTGCTCTGGTCTGACATTCTCCTGAATCGTGTGCTCTGGTCTGATATTCTCCTGAATCGTTTGCTCTGGTCTGGTATCGTGTGCTCTGGCTCTCAGCTCTGAGTGAGTTGTGTAGTGTTCAGACGCTGGTAAATGTCAGTGATGTGGAGAATGTCAGAGCGTCGCAGATGTTCATTAAATCACAGATGAAACGGACGCTTGATTTCACTGAACAGCCGAGCGCTGACGACTTTAATTTCACTTTGATTTGCTAACGGCCTTGACAAGTTATTTCACGTCCCTCCAGTCTTCTTGTCAAATGAACCCTGTTCGTTTTATTTCATGATGTGACTCACAAAACGACCCAATTTTGAACTCTAAAAACACTTGTGAATTAAAGCAGTAATAGTAATGGTTCACTTTGTCTCTCAGCTGGTTTATACTGGTTCAGCTGGTCTCAGCTGGTTTATACTGGTTTAGCTGCTCTCAGCTGGTTTATACTGGTTTAGCTGCTCTCAGCTGGTTTATATTGGTTTAGCTGCTCTCAGCTGGTTTATACTGGTTCAGCTGCTCTCAGCTGGTTTATACTGGTTCAGCTGGTCTCAGCTGGTTTATACTGGTTTAGCTGCTCTCAGCTGGTTTATATTGGTTTAGCTGGTCTCAGCTGGTTTATACTGGTTTAGCTGGTCTCAGCTGGTTTATACTGGTTTAGCTGCTCTCAGCTGGTTTATATTGGTTTAGCTGGTCTCAGCTGGTTTATACTGGTTTAGCTGCTCTCAGCTGGTTTATATTGGTTTAGCTGCTCTCAGCTGGTTTATACTGTTTCAGCTGCTCTCAGCTGGTTTATACTGGTTCAGCTGCTCTCAGCTGGTTTATACTGGTTTAGCTGGTCTCAGCTGGTTTATACTGGTTTAGCTGGTCTCAGCTGGTTTATACTGGTTTAGCTGCTCTCAGCTGGTTTATACTGGTTTAGCTGGTCTCAGCTGGTTTATATTGGTTTAGCTGGTCTCAGCTGGTTTATACTGGTTTAGCTGCTCTCAGCTGGTTTATACTGGTTTAGCTGGTCTCAGCTGGTTTATACTGGTTTAGCTGCTCTCAGCTGGTTTATATTGGTTTAGCTGGTCTCAGCTGGTTTATACTGGTTTAGCTGCTCTCAGCTGGTTTATACTGGTTTAGCTGCTCTCAGCTGGTTTATATTGGTTTAGCTGGTCTCAGCTGGTTTATACTGGTTTAGCTGCTCTCAGCTGGTTTATATTGGTTTAGCTGGTCTCAGCTGGTTTATACTGGTTTAGTTTGTCTCACAGCTGGTTTATACTGGTTTAGC
>JAPDVR010000025.1:1145000-1167500 GCA_026230005.1 Gila orcuttii
CACTTCTGTTCCACACACACACTCCACTTCTGTTCCACACACACTCCTCTTCTGTTCCACACACACTCCACTTCTGTTCCACACACACTCCTCTTCTGTTCCACACACACACTCCACTTCTGTTCCACACACACTCCACTTCTGTTCCACACACACTCCACTTCTGTTCCACACACACTCCACTTCTGTTCCACACACACTCCACTTCTGTTCCACACACACTCCACTTCTGTTCCACACACACTCCGCTTCTGTTCCACACACTCCACTTCTGTTCCACACACACTCCACTTCTGTTCCACACACACTCCTCTTCTGTTCCACACACTCCACTTCTTTTCCACACACACTCCACTTCTGTTCCACACACTCCACTTCTGTTCCACACACACACACTCCACTTCTGTTCCACACACACTCCACTTCTGTTCCACACACACTCCACTTCTGTTCCACACACACTCCACTTCTGTTCCACACACACTCCTCTTCTGTTCCACACACTCCACTTCTGTTCCACACACACTCCTCTTCTGTTCCACACACTCCTCTTCTGTTCCACACACTCCTCTTCTGTTCCACACACACTCCACTTCTGTTTCACACACACTCCTCTTCTGTTCCACACACACTCCACTTCTGTTCCACACACACTCCACTTCTGTTTCACACACACTCCTCTTCTGTTCCACACACACTCCACTTCTGTTCCACACACACTCCACTTCTGTTCCACACACACTCCACTTCTGTTCCACACACACTCCTCTTCTGTTCCACACACACTCCTCTTGTTCCACACACACACTCCACTTCTGTTCCACACACACACTCCACTTCTGTTCCACACACACTCCACTTCTGTTCCACACACACTCCACTTCTGTTCCACACACACTCCTCTTCTCTTCCACACACACTCCTCTTCTGTTCCACACACACTCCTCTTCTGTTCCACACACACACTCCTCTTCTGTTCCACACACTCCACTTCTGTTCCACACACACTCCTCTTCTGTTCCACACACTCCTCTTCTGTTCCACACACTCCTCTTCTGTTCCACACACACTCCACTTCTGTTTCACACACACTCCTCTTCTGTTCCACACACACTCCGCTTCTGTTCCACACACACTCCACTTCTGTTCCACACACACTCCACTTCTGTTCCACACACACACTCAACTTCTGTTCCACACACACACTCCACTTCTGTTCCACACACACTCCTCTTCTGTTCCACACACACTCCACTTCTGTTCCACACACACTCCACTTCTGTTCCACACACACACACTCCACTTCTGTTCCACACACACTCCTCTTCTGTTCCACACACACTCCACTTCTGTTCCACACACACACTCCACTTCTGTTCCACACACACACTCCACTTCTGTTCCACACACACTCCTCTTCTGTTCCACACACACTCCACTTCTGTTCCACACACACTCCACTTCTGTTCCACACACACACTCCACTTCTGTTCCACACACACTCCACTTCTGTTCCACACACACTCCACTTCTGTTCCACACACACACACTCCACTTCTGTTCCACACACACTCTCAACTTCTGTTCCACACACACTCCACTTCTGTTCCACACACTCCACTTCTGTTCCACACACACTCCACTTCTTTTCCACACACACACTCCTCTTCTGTTCCACACACACTCCACTTCTGTTCCACACACACTCCACTTCTGTTCCACACACACACTCCTCTTCCTTTCCACACACACTCCACTTCTGTTCCACACACACTCCACTTCTGTTCCACACACTCTCCACTTCTGTTCCACACACACTCCACTTCTGTTCCACACACACACTCCTCTTCTGTTCCACACACACTCCACTTCTGTTCCACACACACTCCACTTCTGTTCCACACACACACTCCTCTTCTGTTCCACACACACTCCACTTCTGTTCCACACACACTCCACTTCTGTTCCACACACTCTCCACTTCTGTTCCACACACATTCCACTTCTGTTCCACACACTCCACTTCTGTTCCACACACTGTTCCACACACACACTCCACTTCTGTTCCAAACACTCCACTTCTGTTCCACACACACTCCACTTCTGTTCCACACACACTCCTCTTCTGTTCCACACGCTGTTCCACACACACTCCTCTTCTGTTCCACACACTGTTCCACACACACACTCCGCTTCTGTTCCACACACACTCCTCTTCTGTTCCACACACTGTTCCACACACACTCCTCTTCTGTTCCACACACTGTTCCACACACACACTCCACTTCTGTTCCACACACACACTCCAGTTCTGTTCCACACACACTCCACTTCTGTTCTACACACACTCCACTTCTGTTCCACACACTCCACTTCTGTTCCACACACACTCCTCTTCTGTTCCACACACACACTCTACTTCTGTTCCACACACACTCCTCTTCTCTGTTCCACACACACTCCTCTTCTGTTCCACACACTGTTCCAGACACACACTCCGCTTCTGTTCCACACACACTCCTCTTCTGTTCCACACACACACTCCACTTCTGTTCCACACACACTCCACTTCTGTTCCACACACACACTCCACTTCTGTTCCACACACACTCCTCTTCTGTTCCACACACACTCCACTTCTGTTCCACACACACTCCTCTTCTGTTCCACACACACTCCACTTCTGTTCCACACACACTCCACTTCTGTTCCACACACACTCCACTTCTGTTCCACACACACTCCACTTCTGTTCCACACACTCCACTTCTGTTCCACACACACTCCACTTCTGTTCCACACACACTCCTCTTCTGTTCCACACACTCCACTTCTGTTCCACACACACACACACACTCCACTTCTGTTCCACACACACACACTCTCCACTTCTGTTCCACACACACTCCTCTTCTGTTCCACACACACTCCACTTCTGTTCCACACACACTCCACTTCTGTTCCACACACACACTCCACTTCTGTTCCACACACACTCCACTTCTGTTCCACACACACTCCACTTCTGTTCTACACACACTCCACTTCTGTTCCACACACTCCACTTCTGTTCCACACACTGTTCCACACACACACTCCACTTCTGTTCCACACACTCCACTTCTGTTCCACACACACTCCTCTTCTGTTCCACACACACACTCCACTTCTGTTCCACACACACTCCTCTTCTGTTCCACACGCTGTTCCACACACACTCCTCTTCTGTTCCACACACTGTTCCACACACACACTCCGCTTCTGTTCCACACACACTCCTCTTCTGTTCCACACACTGTTCCACACACACTCCTCTTCTGTTCCACACACTGTTCCACACACACACTCCACTTCTGTTCCACACACACATTCCACTTCTGTTCCACACACACTCCACTTCTGTTCCACACACACTCCACTTCTGTTCTACACACACTCCACTTCTGTTCCACACACTCCACTTCTGTTCCACACACACTCCTCTTCTGTTCCACACACACTCCTCTTCTGTTCCACACACACACTCCACTTCTGTTCCACACACACTCCTCTTCTGTTCCACACGCTGTTCCACACACACTCCTCTTCTGTTCCACACACTGTTCCACACACACACTCCGCTTCTGTTCCACACACACTCCTCTTCTGTTCCACACACTGTTCCACACACACTCCTCTTCTGTTCCACACGCTGTTCCACACACACTCCTCTTCTGTTCCACACACTGTTCCACACACACACTCCGCTTCTGTTCCACACACACTCCTCTTCTATTCCACACACTGTTCCACACACACACTCCGCTTCTGTTCCACACACACTCCTCTTCTGTTCCACACACACTCCTCTTCTGTTCCACACACACTCCTCTTCTGTTCCACACACTGTTCCACACACACTCCTCTTCTGTTCCACACGCTGTTCCACACACACTCCTCTTCTGTTCCACACACTGTTCCACACACACACTCCGCTTCTGTTCCACACACACTCCTCTTCTGTTCCACACACTGTTCCACACACACTCCTCTTCTGTTCCACACACTGTTCCACACACACACTCCACTTCTGTTCCACACACACACTCCAGTTCTGTTCCACACACACTCCACTTCTGTTCCACACACACTCCACTTCTGTTCTACACACACTTCACTTCTGTTCCACACACTCCACTTCTGTTCCACACACACTCCTCTTCTGTTCCACACACACTCCTCTTCTGTTCCACACACACACTCCACTTCTGTTCCACACACACTCCTCTTCTGTTCCACACGCTGTTCCACACACACTCCTCTTCTGTTCCACACACTGTTCCACACACACACTCCGCTTCTGTTCCACACACACTCCTCTTCTGTTCCACACACTGTTCCACACACACTCCTCTTCTGTTCCACACGCTGTTCCACACACACTCCTCTTCTGTTCCACACACTGTTCCACACACACACTCCGCTTCTGTTCCACACACACTCCTCTTCTGTTCCACACACTGTTCCACACACACACTCCACTTCTGTTCCACACACACTCCTCTTCTGTTCCACACACACTCCTCTTCTGTTCCACACACACTCCTCTTCTGTTCCACACACACTCCACTTCTGTTTCACACACACTCCTCTTCTGTTCCACACACACACTCCAGTTCTGTTCCACTAATGAAGACACACTTCAACAGAATTCAGAGAAATTACTTTTATTACAAAAATATACAGTTTCCTTCAGATGTTGAAGACTCGTCTGATGTTCGAGACGATACAGACGCTCTGTTAGATTTACAAATATATCTTCAACTTCAATATAGTTCTTACAAATTTCTACATTTAAATTAATCAGTAAAATTCTCATTAACACACCAGATAAAACATAAATCACAACACATAAATCAAACTAAACCTTTCATTTCTACTGATTAAAATAATTTAATTTATACTGATTAAAAAATACTGCTATATATTTATATATATATATATATATATATATATATATATATATATATATATATATATATATATAGCAGTATTTTTATTGTAATATTAAAGGGTAGGAGATGAAAAAACTTGGTGTTTTATTTTGATTTATTAATTAATTTATGTATTTTGTGGGTGAAATGTGATGTAAACAGTGATGGGAATAACGGCGTTATAAATAACGCCGTTACTAACGGCATTACTTTTTCCAGTAACGAGTAATCTAATTGATTACTCTTCTCATCTTAATAACGCCGTTACCGTTACTGCCAAAAAATGCGGCGCGTTACTATAACTGATGAAGCTGTTTTGTTTTTCATCAGACCAACTAGATCTCTGAGCGAGAGGCAAATACTTTTTTTACTGTTCTTCCTTGGTTAGTGGGCAGAGCACGAGACAAGCGCATAAATGCTGACGATTGGCTATAAGGTAGAGTAAAATGTCATTGTAAGCCAATCAGAGGTAGAGTTGGGCGGGTGTTCGAAAGCACGCATAGTAGTGATGGGCATTCGGCTCTTTTGACTCAGCTCACTGAAAAGAGCCGGCTCTTTTGGCTCACAAACGGCTCTTTAAATGACTTTGACTATAATATTTCAATTTGTATTACATAATTATTTAATTTCTATAGGCTAAATTTGTAAAAATAGAGTCGGCTCTTCAGATATGCGAGCCAGCTCCCAACGTTCACCTAAAAGAGCCGGCTCTTAGAGTCGCCTCATTCGCGAATCGCGAACGACCCATCAAAAGCTCATTCGCGAACGAGTCGATCCATCATCACTAACGCTCATTCGCGAACGACCCATCATCACAAACGGCTAACGCTCATGAATTGCGAACGACCCATCATAACGCATAGTCGGGCAGGACAGGACACACAAGGAACAACACAAGCCAGTCAGTCAACGAGAGACAGGTATGGCGACGAGCTTAACAAGCTTAATTTAATTTTGCCCAGTTGTGGCCTGTTGAGGGGCAATAAATATCAAAATTTCCAAAACATCTATTGTGTTATTTGCATTGATCCACTATATAAACATAATATCTACATACATGGCGTTTGATTGGAGGCTAGTCTCACTTTGTCCCACAGCAACATTTTTTTTTAGATGTGTGTACAATGTTTCATGTTTCTGTTAATAATGTATTGTATTAAGTGTCCATTTCATTATAATATTCAAATTTATCATAAATAATTGAACATGCACATGTATTTTAAGTTCCGTTAAAGAGGGGTAGAGGTGGGGTCACATTTGAGCATTTAAAATTTAATTTTACTTGAAAGTAACGCAATAGTTACTTTCATAAGTAACTAGTTACTTTTAAAATTTGTAACTGAGTTACTAATTTAGTTACTTTTTGGAAGAAGTAACTAGTAACTGTAACTAATTACTTTTTAAAAGTAACTTGCCCAACACTGGATGTAAAGACATATAGCTGCAGTTTCATGGTTAAAATCGTTTTGTTACGATATACGAGATACCATTTCAAACATAATAAAATGCCAAATTTGTCAAAAAATAACCTGAAATAATAATTCGAATAACTATAAAATAATTTTCAAATGGTATTGAGCATCACAAACAATCGTAAAATCCGCCATTTATAATCTCAGACATGTTATAAAGAGGAATTATAATACAAATGTACCAACCTTTGATTTCTGAATCGATTTTCACATTCATAATAGTTTGTTTAGTATTCTGAAAAAACACAGAATATCCTGGAGAAATAAAGATGAACGTGGGCGTCTGGTGTATGAAGCTTATGAAGAACTCAATAATAATAATAATAATAAGTATAACTTATAATTGATGCTGGTCTGGAATCAGTTTATATCCCATGAGTCGAGAAGAACTGATATATGAACACTAATATGAGCTCAGTGTGTGTGTGTGTGTGTGTGTGTGTGTGTGAGTGTGTGTGTGTGTGTATGTGTGTGTGTGTGTGTGTGTGTGTGTGTGTGTGTGTGTGTGTGTGTGTGTGTGTGTGAACACTGATTGTCAGCAGCTGATGGTCTGGATAATATCTGTGATTCATCATAAAGATGTGAGTCTGATCGCTCAGATCTACAGAAATAACGAAGCTCAAACCTGGAGTGTGTGTTCAGTGTGTGTGTGTGTGTGTGAGTGTGTGTTCAGTGTGTGTGCAGCTCTCGGATGCTCTGGCGCAGGCGTTTGGTGAAGATGTGTGGGACTCTGCCACAGTACGTGTGTTCAGCGCTCCTCAGCTTCTCTTCCAGCGGGACGAGGAGACCGCGCTCGGGGTCTTCATCAAACACAAACTGAGGATCACACACACACACACATCAGACCACGCTCGGGTCTTCATCAAACACAAGAGAGTCAGATGTGAGAGTCAGACACACTCTCAGCTGTTCATTAACATCATCAGATCAGAGTCAGTCACGGTGAATAAAAGAACCTCTTTAAAAGATCAAACCCATCAATAATGACAATACAATTATTTAACTTGATGGAAATTGCAACACGGATACTGTAATTGAACTGAATCAAGACTGAACTGAACTGAATCAAAATTGAACTGAACTGAATCAACATTGAACTGAACCGACATTGAACTGAACTGAATCAACATTAAAGGGATAGTTCACTTTGAAATAAATTTTGATATGTTTTAGCTTACCTCAAGGGCATGCAAGATGTAGGTGTCTTTGTGTCCACAGTATTTTCAATTTTGATATTTTTAGGTCAAACCGTTCTTGTCTGTCAGTCATATAATGCAGGTCTACAGGGTCCACCTCAGAGAGCATACACAGAGAAGTCCAAATTAAACATGATTTAATGACTCGTAAATGTAAGTACACAGTGATGGCCTAAGACACGAAACGAGCGGTTTGTGTGAGAAAACGAACAGTATTTATATCGTTTTTACCTCTTGTAACCACAGCCACGTCCAAGTGATCTGAGGGCGCGGGCGCTTCGGTCTGCGCAAGCGGCGGAAGTGATCTCTCGCGCGTGTACGTCACTCATTGTTTACACAGAGATTTCGGAAGTTTTACCTTTCACTATGAAGATCTAAACATATTTAGATATACAGGAAATCACAATGGAAGACGATTACCTACAATCTCTGTTCTGTGTAAACAATGAGTGACGTACACGCGCGAGAGATCACTTCCGCCGCTTGCGCAGACCGAACCGCCGGCGCCCTCAGATCACTTGGACGTGGCTGTGGTTACAAGAGGTAAAAACGATATAAATACTGTTCGTTTTCTCACACAAACCGCTCGTTTCGTGTCTTAGGCCATCACTGTGTACTTACATTTACAAGTCATTAAATCATGTTTAATTTGGACTTCTCTGTGCATGCTCTCTGAGGTGGACCCTGTAGACCTGCATTATATGACTGACAGACAAGAACGGTTTGACCTAAAAATATCAAAATTGAAAATACTGTGGACACAAAGACACCTACATCTTGCATGCCCTTGAGGTAAGCTAAAACATATCAAAAATTTATTTCAAAGTGAACTATCCCTTTAAACTGAACTGAATCGACATTGAACTGAACTGAATCAACATTGAACTGAACTGAATCAACATTGAACTGAACGGAATCGACATTGGGACTCACACCTGTGTGTGTGTGTGTGTGTGTGTGTGTGTGTGAAAAATAAGAA
Source organism: Gila orcuttii (assembly GCA_026230005.1). Taxonomy (NCBI): domain Eukaryota; kingdom Metazoa; phylum Chordata; class Actinopteri; order Cypriniformes; family Leuciscidae; genus Gila; species Gila orcuttii. The sequence continues at coordinate 1,153,621 of JAPDVR010000025.1, forward strand.
ATGTATAAAGCAAGCAACATAAATGTGATGTTTCTGAATAGCGAACACTGAATGTGTGTGTGACACACTCCTGATGGACAGCTCCTCCTGTGTGTGTGTGTGTGTGTGTGTGTGAGTGAGTGTGTGTGTCTCTGGGCTGTTGATCTGTTGATCTGGACATGAACTCGCAGAAACACTGAGACGCATCAAAAAACTGAATCATGAGCCGCCACTAATGGATGCTCACATTAGCTAATGGTGTACGAGACTTCCTGTGATAGCAGCAACACTGACCATAATGACCACACACACACACACACACTCACAAACACACACACACACACACACACACACACACACACACACACACACACACACACACACACACACACACACACACACACACACACACACACACACACACACACACACACACACACTCGAGAACTAACACTGCTCTGTGTGTCTGCTTGTGGTTCTGTAGTCTATCTATTATCTGTAGATTATTTCATTTCATTACACACGTTCCAGTCGCATTCCCGACTGTGTGTGAAAAGACTCCACAAACCCTGCAGTGCAAACAAATCCTGATATCACAATGTTGCCAGTTGGATTCGGAAAATCCCTGGCACCTAAACCGGTCCAGACGAGGAGAAGAGACACACACACACACACACACACACACACACACATACTGAGGAGAAACACGAGTGCGGGAGAGTGTGTGTCCCGGGACCATCAGATCACCTGAGCAGGTGTGATCCGGACACACACACACACACACCCAGAGGAACTCCCACATTAACAGCAGTTAATTATGTTTTATGAGTTACACAAACGAGCCTAATGAAATCACACATCCGGATATTGAACTCTCGGCGGGAGACGAGAGGAACTGAAGATAACCGCAAAATAAACCTGGATAATATAAAAATGAACAGTTCTGACCACTGAAAATGAAATATTAAGCCCTTGGATCATAGCCAGTTATTTACATTTGTATTAATATTTTCTGTTTACATTTTAATTTTAGCTAATGTTTTAGTAATTTTGTTGAGTGTTTTTGTCATTTTACTATTATTTTTTATAAATACTTTAAATTTGAATTTTTTTTAAACATTACCAGTCAAATGTTTGGAATAATTAAAGGTCCCATATTGTCAAAAATTAAATTTCCTGGCCTTTTCATGATAGCAGTGTGTAAGTGTGTAAACAGTCAATCCACGGACAAAAGCACACAGCCTGCATACAGTAGCTGGATCTGATGGCGTGTGTGTGTGTGTGTGTGTGTGTGTGTGTGTGCGGGAGAATAAAACTCCGCAAAATAGAAATATCTAAAAATAAAATATCTAAAAACAAATAAATTGTCATTCATATGTTGCACAAAAGCAACAAGAATAACTAAAACTAAATAAAAACGATTTACAGGCCAGAACGAGTTTCTATCTATAACATGTTTGCAGCGTTGAGCAGTGTAGCCAATCACAGACATGCGTGTTGATTTCTCCAACGCAAGGGCCAATCAGATGCATTTAAGATCCGCTCAAAACTGAGTTTTTGTTCAGTGCTGAATTCTGTATGCTGGAAAATCCTCTGATTATAAAGAAGTGTTGACATTATGAAAGATTAACTATGCCGTCAGCTTCACTGATAATAACAGAGCTTTGTGAGATTGTGATGAACTGAGATTCAGCTTTTTAGGAATTATTAGGGGAGCGCACTTTGGTCTATTTATTTCTATTTTACTTGACTGTTTCTGTCATGCCAAACCATGCACGTAGTCACCTATGCTTGCTTTTATGTTGAATTAACAGTGGTTTGTGAGTATATACCACCTTAATACTGTATAATGGGAGAGTTTACACCACCTTAATACTGTATACTGGGAGAGTATATACCGCCTTAAAACTGTATACTGGGAGAGTATAGACCTTATGTAGCCACGCCCCTTTTCAGCGCTGAGCTCGTTGTCTTTTGACTTCCGGTCTGTATTTTCACAGCGATCTTGCGTAGTTATGAATGAACGGCTTGTTTAAAAAATTTCCAAGGTCTATTTGTTAAGACATATGCTTTACAATGCTTATGATAAACATTACAATGCTCATGATAACTTTCGTTAACTCTACAATAAGTAAATCAACTTCACCAGCTAATTACTCCTGGACAGCGATGCCATAGAAATATAAAGAGCGCCCGCAAAAACGGAAGTTCAAAGACAATATTCTAAATATGGCGGCGCCCTCGTTTCTCTGGCGCATAAGGTCTATATACCACCTTAATACTGTATACTGGGAGAGTATATACCGCCTTAAAACTGGATACTGGGAGAGTATATACCGCCTTAAAACTGGATACTGGGAGAGTATATACCGCCTTAATACTGTATACTGGGAGAGTATACACCACCTTAATACTGTATACTGGGAGAGTATATACCGCCTTAAAACTGTATACTGGGAGAGTATATACCGCCTTAAAACTGGATACTGGGAGAGTATATACCGCCTTAATACTGTATACTGGGAGAGTATATACCGCCTTAATACTGTATACTGGGAGAGTATACACCACCTTAATACTGTATACTGGGAGAGTATATACCGCCTTAATACTGTATACTGGGAGAGTATACACCACCTTAATACTGTATACTGGGAGAGTATATACCGCCTTAAAACTGTATACTGAGAGAGTATATACCGCCTTAAAACTGGATACTGGGAGAGTATATACCGCCTTAATACTGTATACTGGGAGAGTATATACCGCCTTAAAACTGGATACTGGGAGAGTATATACCGCCTTAATACTGTATACTGGGAGAGTATATACCGCCTTAAAACTGTATACTTGGAGAGTTTATACCGCCTTGAAACTGTAAACTTAGAGAGTATATACAGCCAAAATCGAGCTGTTCTTGGCAGAGCTCCTGAGAAAGGAGCTGTGTAAAAATATATTGAAATGGTTTTTGGTACTTATACCACAAATATATATTCTTAAGGACATCGAAACCTAAAATAAAACTCCAGAAAAGTGTATAATATGGGACCTTTAAGATTTTTACATTTTTAAAATAAAAGGCTGCATTTATTTGATCAAAATTACAGTAAAAATACCATAATTAATTGAAAACTTTTAATATTTTTAAAAGAAGTTTGAAGAAAAATACAGTAATATTATGAAATATTATTAAGAATGTAAAATATCTGTTTTCTATGTGAATATATAGTAAAGTGTAATTTATTCCAGTGATCAAAGCTGAATTTTCAGTATCATTACTCCAGTCTTCAGTGTCACATGATCCTTCAGAAATCACTATAATATGATGATTTGATGCTGAAAATTTCAGCTTTGATCACAGGAATAAATTAGACTTCACTATATATTCACATAGAAAACCGCTATATTAATGAACGCTCATAACCCAGATCATACCTGCTGGATGACGTCATAAACGGCTCTGAACGCCGGCTGCCGGTCGTCATGGTAAGCGCCGCGGTTGCCGTGGAGAATGTAAGCGCCGTGGCGTTCGGCGGGGGGGCAGTTGCTGCCGTAGATGCAGTGATCGGGCCGGTAGTTCCAGTGGCACGGGAACACCAGCAGAGTCTCTGTGGATGCGGAGAGAGGGATTCAGAGCGGGACACTGCGCTTCATACTGCATACTGGGAGAGTATATACCGCCTTAAAACCAGATACTGGGAGAGTATATACCGCCTTAAAACTGGATACTACTGGGAGAGTATACACCGCCTTAATACTGTATACTGGGAGAGTATATACCACCTTAAAACTGTATACTGGGAGAGTATATACCGCCTTAAAACTGGATACTGGGAGAGTATTTACCACCTTAAAACTGTATACTGGGAGAGTATATACCGCCTTAAAACTGTATACTGGGAGAGCATATACCACCTTAAAACAGTATACTTGGAGAGTATATACCGCCTTAAAACTGTATACTTGGAGAGCATATACTGCCTTAAAACTGTATACTTGGAGAGCATATACCACCTTAAAACTGTATACTTGGAGAGTATATACCGCCTTAAAACTGTATACTGGGAAAGAATATACCACCATAAAACTGATACTTGGAGAGTATATACACCGCCTTAAAACTGTATACTTGGAGAGCATATACCACCTTAAAACTGTATACTTGGAGAGTATATACCGCCTTAAAACTGTATACTTGGAGAGCATATACTGCCTTAATTCTGTATTAATACTGACCTCCCTATATTGGTGACGATGCGGTAATCATGTGACCTCCCTATATTGGTGATGATGCGGTGATCATGTGACCTGTGTACTTGGTGATCATGTGACCTGTGTACCTGATGATGATGCGGTGATCATGTGACCAGTTGTACTGGTGATGATGTGGTGATCATGTGACCTGTGTACTTGGTGATCATGTGACCTGTGTACCTGATGATGATGCGGTGATCATGTGACCAGTTGTACTGGTGATGATGCGGTGATCATGTGACCTGTGTACCTGGGTTATAGTGGAAGATGATGTTCAGCAGGTCTTGGTCTCCCCAGGTGATGTTGAGCTTGTATTTGTTGAGCAGAGGCATCAGTAGATCAGCCCACTTCAGACTCACTGCTGCCACGTCATTCTGTGACACACACACACACACACACACACACACACAGAGTGAATGACAGTCCTTTTCCTCCCTGTATTCAGTCAAGCAGATCAATCATTTGTATGCATGTATGTATAATAATAATAATAATAATAATAATAATATTAACTCTTGCTCAGTCTCATGTGTGACAAATAAATGAATGAATAAAGCACTTCTGTAATGAGAATACAGTAATAGATCATTCACTCTGAGCAACAGAAGCACAACAGCGACCTCTGCTGGAGATGCTCACACACGCATGTGTTTTTATCAACAAAGTATACATTTATATATAAGAATGCATGTGTTAGATGTGTTTTGTGTTAGACATTTATATAAGAGAAAGTGTACGCATTGAGAGGCAATAGATAATGATTATGATTGTACTGTAATTATTCTGCCGCTTTAACTCTCCAGTGTCGGTTAAACAGCTTTTCCAATCAAACCGGATAAATCTTGTTTCCCTCTGAACTGAGTTTATTCTCTGACACTGGCAGACATCTGTGCACACTCACTTCATTCTCATACTTTACTAATATACATTTTGCTTCTTCTCCAGTAAATGTATCTTGTAAGCAAAAGTTTCTGACCTTGAAGTGTGTGTGTGATGCGTGTCATGTTCATCACAGGTGTTTCTGACCTTGAAGTGTGTGTGTCTGATGCGTGTCATGTTCATCACAGGTGTTTCTGACCTTGAAGTGTGTGTGTCTGATGCGTGTCATGTTCATCACAGGTGTTTCTGACCTTGAAGTGTGTGTGTCTGATGCGTGTCATGTTCATCACAGGTGTTTCTGACCTTGAAGTGTGTGTGTCTGATGCGTGTCATGTTCATCACAGGTGTTTCTGATCTTGAAGTGTGTGTGTCTGATGCGTGTCATGTTCATCACTGGTGTTTCTGATCTTGAAGTGTGTGTGTCTGATGCGTGTCATGTTCATCACTGGTGTTTCTGACCTTGAAGTGTGTGTGTCTGATGCGTGTCATGTTCATCACAGGTGTTTCTGACCTTGAAGTGTGTGTGTCTGATGCGTGTCATGTTCATCACAGGTGTTTCTGACCTTGAAGTGTGTGTGTCTGATGCGTGTCATGTTCATCACAGGTGTTTCTGATCTTGAAGTGTGTGTGTCTGATGCGTGTCATGTTCATCACTGGTGTTTCTGACCTTGAAGTGTGTGTGTCTGATGCGTGTCATGTTCATCACAGGTGTTTCTGACCTTGAAGTGTGTGTGTCTGATGCGTGTCATGTTCATCACTGGTGTTTCTGACCTTGAAGTGTGTGTGTCTGATGCGTGTCATGTTCATCACTGGTGTTTCTGACCTTGAAGTGTGTGTGTCTGATGCGTGTCATGTTCATCACAGGTGTTTCTGATCTTGAAGTGTGTGTGTCTGATGCGTGTCATGTTCATCACAGGTGTTTCTGACCTTGAAGTGTGTGTGTCTGATGCGTGTCATGTTCATCACTGGTGTTTCTGACCTTGAAGTGTGTGTGTCTGATGCGTGTCATGTTCATCACTGGTGTTTCTGACCTTGAAGTGTGTGTGTCTGATGCGTGTCATGTTCATCACTGGTGTTTCTGACCTTGAAGTGTGTGTGTCTGATGCGTGTCATGTTCATCACTGGTGTTTCTGACCTTGAAGTGTGTGTGTCTGATGCGTGTCATGTTCATCACTGGTGTTTCTGACCTTGAAGTGTGTGTGTCTGATGCGTGTCATGTTCATCACTGGTGTTTCTGACCTTGAAGTGTGTGTGTCTGATGCGTGTCATGTTCATCACTGGTGTTTCTGACCTTGAAGTGTGTGTGTCTGATGCGTGTCATGTTCATCACAGGTGTTTCTGATCTTGAAGTGTGTGTGTCTGATGCGTTTCATGTTCATCACAGGTGTTTCTGACCTTGAAGTGTGTGTGTCTGATGCGTGTCATGTTCATCACTGGTGTTTCTGACCTTGAAGTGTGTGTGTCTGATGCGTGTCATGTTCATCACTGATGTTTCTGACCTTGAAGTGTGTGTGTCTGATGCGTGTCATGTTCATCACTGGTGTTTCTGATCTTGAAGTGTGTGTGTCTGATGCGTTTCATGTTCATCACAGGTGTTTCTGACCTTGAAGTGTGTGTGTCTGATGCGTTTCATGTTCATCACAGGTGTTTCTGATCTTGAAGTGTGTGTGTCTGATGCGTTTCATGTTCATCACAGGTGTTTCTGACCTTGAAGTGTGTGTGTCTGATGCGTGTCATGTTCATCACTGGTGTTTCTGACCTTGAAGTGTGTGTGTCTGATGCGTGTCATGTTCATCACTGATGTTTCTGACCTTGAAGTGTGTGTGTCTGATGCGTGTCATGTTCATCACTGGTGTTTCTGACCTTGAAGTGTGTGTGTCTGATGCGTGTCATGTTCATCACAGGTGTTTCTGACCTTGAAGTGTGTGTGTCTGATGCGTGTCATGTTCATCACTGGTGTTTCTGACCTTGAAGTGTGTGTGTCTGATGCGTGTCATGTTCATCACAGGTGTTTCTGACCTTGAAGTGTGTGTGTCTGATGCGTGTCATGTTCATCACTGGTGTTTCTGACCTTGAAGTGTGTGTGTCTGATGCGTGTCATGTTCATCACAGGTGTTTCTGACCTTGAAGTGTGTGTGTCTGATGCGTGTCATGTTCATCACAGGTGTTTCTGATCTTGAAGTGTGTGTGTCTGATGCGTGTCATGTTCATCACAGGTGTTTCTGACCTTGAAGTGTGTGTGTCTGATGCGTGTCATGTTCATCACAGGTGTTTCTGACCTTGAAGTGTGTGTGTCTGATGCGTGTCATGTTCATCACAGGTGTTTCTGACCTTGAAGTGTGTGTGTCTGATGCGTGTCATGTTCATCACAGGTGTTTCTGACCTTGAAGTGTGTGTGTCTGATGCGTGTCATGTTCATCACAGGTGTTTCTGACCTTGAAGTGTGTGTGTCTGATGCGTGTCATGTTCATCACAGGTGTTTCTGACCTTGAAGTGTGTGTGTCTGATGCGTGTCATGTTCATCACAGGTGTTTCTGACCTTGAAGTGTGTGTGTCTGATGCGTGTCATGTTCATCACAGGTGTTTCTGACCTTGAAGTGTGTGTGTCTGATGCGTGTCATGTTCATCACAGGTGTTTCTGACCTTGAAGTGTGTGTGTCTGATGCGTGTCATGTTCATCACAGGTGTTTCTGACCTTGAAGTGTGTGTGTCTGATGCGTGTCATGTTCATCACAGGTGTTTCTGACCTTGAAGTGTGTGTGTCTGATGCGTGTCATGTTCATCACAGGTGTTTCTGACCTTGAAGTGTGTGTGTCTGATGCGTGTCATGTTCATCACAGGTGTTTCTGACCTTGAAGTGTGTGTGTCTGATGCGTGTCATGTTCATCACAGGTGTTTCTGACCTTGAAGTGTGTGTGTCTGATGCGTGTCATGTTCATCACAGGTGTTTCTGACCTTGAAGTGTGTGTGTCTGATGCGTGTCATGTTCATCACAGGTGTTTCTGACCTTGAAGTGTGTGTGTCTGATGCGTGTCATGTTCATCACAGGTGTTTCTGACCTTGAAGTGTGTGTGTCTGATGCGTGTCATGTTCATGAGCATGACGCCGGAGTTGAGGCCGGTGTGACCGTGGTACGGGTGTCGAGAGAAGCGGTTGTACCAGCCGATGCGCGGCTCCTCGTGCTCGGGGGCCATCGCCGCCACATGGGTCTCGTTAAACCCCGCCAGGAGCCGCCACACGTCCTCCACCGCGCGCAGGAACAGCACATCCGTGTCCACGTACAGCACAGAGTCCACATGCTTCAGAATCAGCTGAGGGAGACCAGATCATCAGAATCATTCAAAATCATTTGAAAAAATCAGCTGAGAAATACAAAAAAAAAATTATAATAAAAAATCAGCTCAGAAAAAAAAAATAATAATGATAAAAAAATAATAATTAAAAAAAAAATCAGCTGAGAAAAAAAACATTTTTAAAATAATTTTTTTTAAAAACAGCGGAGAAAGACAAATACAGTATATATATATATATATATATATATATATATATATATATATATATATTTTTTAAATAATAAAAAAACTCAGCTGAGAAAAAATAATAATAATTAAAAATAATAAAAAAATAGCTGAGAAAAATACATTTCTTTTAAAAATAATAATAAAAATCAGCTGAAAAATAATAAAATATTAAAAAAATCAGCTGAAATAATAATAATAAAATATCATCTGAGAAAGACAAACATATATATATATTTTAAATAATAAAAGAAAATCAACTGAGAAATAATAATAAAAAAAAAATAATAATAATAAAAAAATCTACGGAAGAGGATTAGGGCCAAGCTATAATAAAAAAAATAAAACCATCTCGAGATTAAAGTCATTATAATGCGAAATTAAACTCGTTAAATTTCGAGAAATTAACTCGAAATACAATCTTGAGAATAAACTCATTAAATATCGAGAATAAAGTCGTTCTGATTCGAGAAAAAACTCGTTAAATTTCGAGAAAAAAACTCGAAATAGAATCTTGAGAATAAACTCATTAAATTTCGAGAATAAAGTCGTTGTGTTTCGAGAAAAAAAGTCAAAATGAAATGTAGAGAATAACGCATTTGATCAGTGTTCATTGCATAGCCTATACTGATAGAGGACATGGCAGAGTTGATCACTTAGTCAAGCTATATTTTAGACTTTCTTTCAGTAACAAAGAAATACTATCAACTTTAGCTAATTATGGCAGAATAATAATTAGCATACAAACTTTAAAGAGAATTTGCAAGCGGCTAGCTCTTTTTAGAAGAAAAAATCAGTCCAATTTGCGCGATGTACTCGCTTTTGTCCAACATGAAATGACAACCAGTGGACAAATGCAAGGTTATCGCTGGCTTCACCTACGCACGATTCATCAGGGTTTCGTGGTTTCCCAGGATACCATAAGACGCATTATTAAACTTGTTGATCCTCAAGGTGTGGAATTTCGACGAAGGAGACGCTTGAGAAGCAGTGTTGGGCAAGTTACTTTTAAAAAGTAATTAGTTACAGTTACTAGTTACTTCTTCCAAAAAGTAACTAAATTAGTAACTCAGTTACAAATTTTAAAAGTAACTAGTTACTTATGAAAGTAACTATTGCGTTACTTTCAAGTAAAATTAAATTTTAAATGCTCAAATGTGACCCCACCTCTACCCCTCTTTAACGGAACTTAAAATACATGTGCATGTTCAATTATTTATGATAAATTTGAATATTATAATGAAATGGACACTTAATACAATACATTATTAACAGAAACATGAAACATTGTACACGCATCTAAAAAAAAAAATGTTGCTGTGGGACAAAGTGAGACTAGCCTCCAATCAAACGCCATGTATGTAGATATTATGTTTATATAGTGGATCAATGCAAATAACACAATAGATGTTTTGGAAATTTTGATATTTATTGCCCCTCAACAGGCCACAACTGGGCAAAATTAAATTAAGCTTGTTAAGCTCGTCGCCATACCTGTCTCTCGTTGACTGACTAGCTTGTGTTGTTCCTTGTGTGTCCTGTCCTGCCCGACTATGCGTTATGATGGGTCGTTCGCAATTCATGAGCGTTAGCCGTTAGTGATGATGGGTCGTTCGCGAATGAGCGTTAGTGATGATGGATCGACTCGTTCGCGAATGAGCTTTTGATGGGTCGTTCGCGATTCGCGAATGAGCCGACTCTAAGAGCCGGCTCTTTTAGGTGAACGTTGGGAGCTGGCTCGCATATCTGAAGAGCCGACTCTATTTTTACAAATTTAGCCTATAGAAATTAAATAATTATGTAATACAAATTGAAATATTATAGTCAAAGTCATTTAAAGAGCCGTTTGTGAGCCAAAAGAGCCGGCTCTTTTCAGTGAGCTGAGTCAAAAGAGCCGAATGCCCATCACTACTATGCGTGCTTTCGAACACCCGCCCAACTCTACCTCTGATTGGCTTACAATGACATTTTACTCTACCTTATAGCCAATCGTCAGCATTTATGCGCTTGTCTCGTGCTCTGCCCACTAACCAAGGAAGAACAGTAAAAAAAGTATTTGCCTCTCGCTCAGAGATCTAGTTGGTCTGATGAAAAAAAAAACAGCTTCATCAGTTATAGTAACGCGCCGCATTTTTTGGCAGTAACGGTAACGGCGTTATTAAGATGAGAAGAGTAATCAATTAGATTACTCGTTACTGGAAAAAGTAATGCCGTTAGTAACGGCGTTATTTATAACGCTTGCGCTGGCCCAAATGCACTCTGCCATACATGCCAGATATGTCCATATATGGACAGCTATGATAAATTAAAACCGTTCGGCATTGCCATTTATGGCTGTATAGATGGTTACAGTCATTACATTCTGGGGATGGAGGCGTACACAACCAACAACGATCCTAAAGTAATAGCCAGTTACTTCATAAAAACAGTTACTGGCATAGGAGGGTGTCCAGTTATTACTGGTGTCCAGTGTGGCAGTTATTATTCTGTCATAATTAGCTAAAATTGATAGTATTTCTTTGTTACTGAAAGAAAGTCTAAAATATAGCTTGACTAAGTGATCAACTCTGCCATGTCCTCTATCAGTATAGGCTATGCAATGAACACTGATCAAATATGCGTTATTCTCTACATTTCATTTCGATTTTTTTTCTTGAAACACAACGACTTTATTCTTGAGATGTAATGAGTTTATTCTCAAGATTGTATTTCGACTTTTTTCTCGAAATTTAACGATTTTTTTTCTCAAATCACAACGACTTTATTCTCGACATTTAATGAGTTTATTCTCAAGATTGTATTTCGAGTTAATTTCTCGAAATTTAACGAGTTTAATTTCGCGTTATAATGACTTTAATCTCGAGATGGTTTTATTTATTTTTTATTAAAACTAGCCGAGAAAAAAAAAAGAATATATATATATATATATATATATATATATATATAGCTGTGAGACAGGTCGGTCGCTTCACAGACGCTCAGCAAAAACATTATTCTGAGAATCATTTGTAACGGAGGAAAACGATCATTTCCACAAAGTTCTGCTCAGGATTCGAAACGCAAACTTCAAAGAGTCGCAGACAAATCAGTTTCAGAGCTCAAGCTGAGAGTCGACATCAAACGAGTTATCATCAAACTCACTTCAGGTGAACTCACATATTCACAACTGAAAATACAAGGAAGTAGACAGAGCAGAGTTTATTTCACTTTGACTTTAAGCCCTGATTTACACTCAGAGCATTCCTTCATATCATCTATATCATCATAATCACTGCCGGCAAACGTTTCACAGCGCTCAGATCTTTCATGTTTTAAGAGGAAGTCTCTTCTGCTCACCAAATGCTGCATTTATTTTATTAAAAATACAAAAAAATAAATAATAATATTGTGTAATATTATTATAATGTAAATCAGCTGTTATCTATGTGTATACATAGTAAAGTGTAATTTATTCCTGTGATTAAAGCTGAATTTTTAGCATCATTACTCCAGTCTTCAGTGTCACATGATCCTTCAGAAATCAGTGTAATACGATGATGTGATGATCAAGAAACATTTATGATTATTATCAGTGTTGAAAGCATTTATTTGAAATAGAATATTTTGTAACATTGCACTACCGTTCAAAAGTTTGGGGTCAGTGAGAATATAAAAAAATAAAATTTGGGAAAGAACTTAAAGAAATTAATACATTATTTCAGCAAGGGTGCATTAAATTCATCAAAAGTGAGTGATGTGAATAAGTTATTACCCCCATGCTAAAGTTGCCTAAAAAGAGGGATAAAAAATCATCTTTTGGAAATTGATCTTAATGCCTTAATTAGAAAAATGAGGAAAAATCCCACCTTTAAGGACACCAATTTTCTTTGTGAATGAATAATGTATCATAAATAAATAAATATTCTTCCTTAAAATACAGGGTGCATAAGTCAGGACACCCCTATGTTAAATTCCCATAGAGACAGCAGATTTTTATTTTTAAAGGCCAGTTATTTCATAGATCCAGGATAATATGCATCCTGATAAAGTTCCCTTGGCCTTTGGGATTAAAATATCCCACATCATCATCACACACCCTTCACCATTAAGATCAATTTCCAAAAGATGATTTTTTATTCCTCTTTTTAGGCAACTTTAGCATGGGTGTCCTAACTTATTCACATCACTGTATATATAATTATATTTTGTATTTTTAATCAAATAAATGCAGCCTTGGTGAGCAGAAGAGACTTCTTTTAAAAACATTAAAAATCTTACCGATCCAAACGTTCGGCAGTGAATGAAGTGCATTACACAAAACTAACTCACAGTATGGCAACAATCCTGCTTCAGTTACACATAATAACATGATTACTGGGTTACTCCATAAATACTAGGCTATTTATTATAAAATGCTGATGAGGAGCGAGATATTAATAGTCATATATATGAACTCAAACCTCCTAGTATAGTATTAATCCTGTTAAATCTTCTGGATTCTGGCAGATTTACTGAAGAGAAAGTGTTTGTGTTTACTATATATTCACAAAGAAAACTGCTGTTTTAAATCATAATATTTCAGAATTTTTACTGCATTTTCCATCAAATAAATGCAGGAGAGAAACGACTTCTTTCAAAAATATGTTGGTATTTTTATTGTATTTTTACTGTATTGTTGATCAAATAAATGCAGTATTATTTTAATGTTTAAAACATTTGACTGGTAGTGTAGGCATATAAAAAAATATAAAAATAATAAAATGACAAAAACACAGCAAGAACTTTAGCTAAAAGTGTGTGTGTGTGTCTGTGTGTGTGTGTGTCTGCGTGTGTGTGTGTCTGTGTGTGTGTGTGTGTGTCTGTGTGTGTCTGTGTGTGTGTGTGTGTGTCTGTGTGTGTGTGTCTGCGTGTGTGTGTGTCTGTGTGTGTGTGTGTCTGTGTGTGTGTGTGTCTGCGTGTGTGTGTGTGTGTGTGTGTGTGTGTGTCTGCGTGTGTGTGTGTCTGTGTGTGTGTGTGTCTGTGTGTGTGTGTGTCTGTGTGTGTGTGTGTGTGTGTGTCTGCGTGTGTGTGTGTGTGTCTGTGTGTGTGTGTGTGTGTGTCTGTGTGTGTGTGTGTGTGTCTGTGTGTGTGTGTCTGTGTGTGTGTGTGTCTGCGTGTGTGTGTGTCTGTGTGTGTGTGTGTGTGTCTGTGTGTGTGTGTGTGTGTCTGTGTGTGTGTGTGTGTGTGTCTGTGTGTGTGTGTGTGTGTGTGTGTCTGTGTGTGTGTGTGCTA
>JAPDVR010000025.1:1172500-1287500 GCA_026230005.1 Gila orcuttii
GAAAACGGGTCGGATGCGGTTTTAAGCACTGCGGGTGCAGATTTACAAAATCGGACCCATGCAGCTCTCTGCCTTGTTGATGCTTTTACACTTTTAAATTTCCTTTTAATGTTCGATGGTTGAAGGGTGAGTAGATTAATGTCATCTCATTGTGACACTTTTTTAACCTATTGCGTTCATAGAGCGAGCCTTTCACTGATTGTTTACAGCTTAACGGATGTTACACCCATAATTCGCGCAAAGCGTCATGGGGCGCAGGAATACTGTGGATAAGACGAAATCTAAATGAAGTGAGTTTTTGCTTAAAATAGAAAAATTATCTGCCGATGGGCAAGAAAAATAATGTTAATTCAAACGGAAACAAGATTATTTTTCTTGTTTTAAGCAAAAACTTACTTCATTTAGATTTTTTCCCCCAAAAAACAAGACATAATATCTTATAGTATTTCACTCATCTAGTAAATGCTTCTTGATTTAAGAATGTTTAGATATTCGGACTGTAAACAAGACAGAAACACTCAGGCCCCATCCACACTACTGCGTTTTAGTTTAGAAACGGAGGATTAAAACGAATGCGATCTCCGTCCACACCAGCGTTTCAGCTGCGTATTAGAACTGATCTCCGTCCACATTAAAACGACTGAAAACGCGGATCACGTCACCATTCTCCTACACTGGGCATGCGCGTGCCGGTGTAAACAGGAAACAGATCGACTATTCCTCAGATTTGACGAAGAAGAAAGTAGCTAAGTTACCTCTGCAAAGATTAGCAATGTCGAAGACCAGAGATTTCTTTTCATGGACCGACGACGAGGTGGAACTTTTACTTGAAGTTACAAGGGAATACAAAACAGCCATGGCGGCAGAAAACAGACTGCGAGTCGTCGCAAACCAAATACGGCGACATATTGGAAAGGTACCAATTTACCTGCACAACAGCTGCTAGCAAAGACATCAAAGTCAGTAACGCTTGTAATTCGTTATCCACGTGAGCCTCTGCGTCATCGTTTCTAAAGTCCTCCGTTTTGACCCGTCTTCACTAAAACGCCCTCCGCAGATTCAAAACGCAAAACGGGGTCGGCAGCGTTTCTAAACTTCTCCGTTTTAGGTCTTCGTTTTTGCCATTTTAGTCTGGACGGGAGGAGCAAACGTAGACAAAGGTCTCTGTTTCTAAACTAAAACGTAGTAGTGTGGACGGGGCCTGAGGAAGAAAAGCTGTGTGGGTGTAAATGATGACAGAATATCATTTTTGGGTGAACTATCCCTTTAAGTTGAAATCAGAAACACTATTAAATCATCTCTCAAACGCACAATACCATCATCTAATGTTTCTTCATGTGTATTGTGCCGTATGCACATCTCGTGTGTGTGTGTGTGTGTGTGTGTGTGTGTGTGTCAGTGGAGCTCACGGCGTGTGTGAAGCCCGCATGCAGCTCGTCTTCTGCGAAGATGTGGAAGTGTAGATCTCTGCGGCTGAACAGCACAGCGGACTTCAGCATCGTCAGCGTCTCCTCCAGCCGAGAGCCACACGCCACCACCGCCAGCCCCACCGGATCCCAGCCGGACCTGCACCGCACACAGGTCAGAGGTCAGCACACAGGACAACAGCACAGGCCAGAGGTCAGCACACAGGACAACAGCACAGGCCAGAGGGTCAGAGGTCAGCACACAGGACAACAGCACAGGCCAGAGGTCAGAGGTCAGCACACAGGCCAGAGGTCAGCACACAGGCCAGAGGTCAGCACACAGGTCAAAGGTCAGCACACAGGCCAGAGGTCAGTACACAGGTCAGAGGTCAGCACACAGGACAACAGCACAGGCCAGAGGTCAGCACACAGGTCAGAGGTCAGCACACAGGTCAGAGGTCAGCACACAGGCCAGAGGTCAGCACACAGGACAACAGCACAGGCCAGAGGTCAGCACACAGGCCAGAGGTCAGCACACAGGCCAGAGGTCAGCACACAGGACAACAGCACAGGCCAGAGGTCAGCACACAGGTCAGAGGTCAGCACACAGGTCAGAGGTCAGCACACAGGCCAGAGGTCAGCACACAGGACAACAGCACAGGCCAGAGGTCAGCACACAGGCCAGAGGTCAGCACACAGGTCAGAGGTCAGCACACAGGCCAGAGGTCAGCACACAGGCCAACAGCACAGTCCAGAGGTCAGCACACAGGACAACAGTACAGGCCAGAGGTCAGCACACAGGACATCAGAGGCCAGAGGTCAGCACACAGGACATCACAGGCCAGAGGTCAGCACACAAGACAACAGCACAGGCCAGAGGTCAGCACACAGGACAACAGTACAGGCCAGAGGTCAGCACACAGGACATCAGAGGCCAGAGGTCAGCACACAGGACATCACAGGCCAGAGGTCAGCACACAAGACAACAGCACAGGCCAGAGGTCAGCACACAGGACAACAGTACAGGCCAGAGGTCAGCACACAGGACATCACAGGCCAGAGGTCAGCACACAGGACAACAGCACAGGCCAGAGGTCAACACACAGGACATCACAGGCCAGAGGTCAGCACACAGGCCAGAGGTCAGCACACAGGACAACAGTACAGGCCAGAGGTCAGCACACAGGACAACAGCACAGGTCAGAGGTCAGCACACAGGACAACAGCACAGGCCAGAGGTCAGAGGTCAGCACACAGGCCAGAGGTCAGCACACAGGACAACAGTACAGGCCAGAGGTCAGCACACAGGACATCACAGGCCAGAGGTCAGCACACAGGACAACAGCACAGGCCAGAGGTCAACACACAGGACATCACAGGCCAGAGGTCAGCACACAGGCCAGAGGTCAGCACACAGGACAACAGTACAGGCCAGAGGTCAGCACACAGGACAACAGCACAGGTCAGAGGTCAGCACACAGGACAACAGCACAGGCCAGAGGTCAGAGGTCAGCACACAGGCCAGAGGTCAGCACACAGGACAACAGTACAGGCCAGAGGTCAGCACACAGGACATCACAGGCCAGAGGTCAGCACACAGGACAACAGCACAGGCCAGAGGTCAACACACAGGACATCACAGGCCAGAAGTCAGCACACAGGCCAGAGGTCAGCACACAGGACAACAGTACAGGCCAGAGGTCAGCACACAGGACAACAGCACAGGTCAGAGGTCAGCACACAGGACAACAGCACAGGCCAGAGGTCAGAGGTCAGCACACAGGCCAGAGGTCAGCACACAGGACAACAGCACAGGCCAGAGGTCAGCACACAGGACAACAGTACAGGCCAGAGGTCAGCACACAGGACAACAGCACAGGTCAGAGGTCAGCACACAGGACAACAGCACAGGCCAGAGGTCAGAGGTCAGCACACAGGCCAGAGGTCAGCACACAGGACAACAGTACAGGCCAGAGGCCAGCACACAGGACAACAGCACAGGCCAGAGGTCAGAGGCCAGCACACAGGACAACAGCACAGGCCAGAGGTCAGAGGTCAGCACACAGGCCAGAGGTCAGCACACAGGACAACAGCACAGGCCAGAGGTCAGCACACAGGACATCACAGGCCAGAGGTCAGCACACAGGCCAGAGGTCAGCACACAGGACAACAGTACAGGCCAGAGGTCAGCACACAGGACAACAGCACAGGTCAGAGGTCAGCACACAGGACAACAGCACAGGCCAGAGGTCAGAGGTCAGCACACAGGCCAGAGGTCAGCACACAGGACAACAGCACAGGCCAGAGGTCAGCACACAGGACAACAGCACAGGCCAGAGGCCAGCACACAGGACAACAGCACAGGCCAGAGGTCAGAGGCCAGCACACAGGACAACAGCACAGGCCAGAGGTCAGAGGCCAGCACACAGGACAACAGTACAGGCCAGAGGTCAGCACACAGGACAACAGCACAGGCCAGAGGTCAGAGGTCAGCACACAGGCCAGAGGTCAGCACACAGGACAACAGTACAGGCCAGAGGCCAGCACACAGGACAACAGCACAGGTCAGAGGTCAGCACACAGGACAACAGCACAGGCCAGAGGTCAGCACACAGGCTAACACACAGGTCAGAGGTTAGCAAACAGGCCAGAGGTCAGCACACAGGCCAGAGGTCAGCACACAGGCTAGAGGTCAGCACACAGGCCAGAGGTCAGCACACAGGCCAAAAGCACAGTTCGCACACAGGTCAGAGGTCAGAACTAGGGATGCACCTAATATTCGGCCACCGAATATTTTCGGCCGAAAATGGCCCAAAAGTGCATTTTCGGTTTTCGGCCGAAAAACTTTTATCACCGAAACAATACGGCGGAAATGTTGTGATGACGCAAACAAAAACCGCGACCTCCACGTGCTTGTCTGAAGCAACATGTCTGCGGTGTGGACGTATTTCAGTATTTCCACAGACAGCGATTTGCAAAACATGTAATGCCGAAAATCCGGGGGGAGAGAGTGAGTGAGAGAGAGAGCGCGTGAGGGAGAGAGAGCGCGAGAGGTACGGGTGAGTGAGAGAGAGAGAAAGGGACGAGCGAGAGGTAGTGCTGCGCGAATGCGCTATGGCGCTCTGCAATCAAATATGATTTTAAATAGGCTTAGTAAAAAAATTAATTAAAAAACAATCGAAAATCAATGTGTGGCGGTCAGCATTGATATTGTGGCGGGCCACCACAAATAAATGAACGTATGGGAAACCCTGGGGTGCATCTACAAAGACTTTCTCCACGTCGGGTTTAATTTATCACCTGAAATCCAAGCATTCCGATCGCTACGCTGAATATGAGAGGAACGCAGCACAGAAAAGGCAAATGCCTCCGAGCGCGCCCACTCCGTCTGTGCCGGACGTTTTTGAAAAGGCAAGGAAGTTTCCTACAGAGAAAAATGTTAAATGCACTTGACCTAAATGCACTGTGTTTTATGAGAGAACATTTAATTTTAAAACCTTTCTGCAGGCCAGTAGGCCTGTACATTATTATTTAATGTACACATGAGTGGGGACAAGTTAAACATTTTAGTTTGAATTTTATTTTATACTATACATTGTTGCAATGTGCTAAATAAATATTAGCATAATTTGTAATTGATTTATTCTTTGAAACGTTAATATTAATTTATGCAATTGCAATGACTTGATTTTAGTAAAGTTAGTACACAGTCATAGCCATAAATGCAATGGTACTAATAATTGGCATAATTTCTTTCGGTGTTTCGGTTTTCGGCCTTGGTTTCCTCTTTTTCGGTTTTCGGTTTCGGCCAAGAATTTTCATTTCGGTGCATCCCTAGTCAGAACACGGGTCAAAAGCACAGGCCTGAGGTCAGCACACAGGCCAACAGCACAGGTCAGCACACAGGTCAGAGGTCAGCACACAGGTCAGAGGTCAGCGCCCACTGGGAGTGTGTACGTTCACATGGAGCTGGATCTGCTCCACACTGAGAACAGAGCTGAAGCCTGAGACCCATGGAGAGCCTACCTATGAGCCGTGTCCGTCCAGCGGGGTCTTCGGCACACCGGAGCCGGGAGTCTCCCGTACGGCTCCCAGCGAGAGACCGGGCCCGAGTCACACCTGCCGGCACACACACACACACACACACACACGCTCTTCATGAACACCTTCAGCTCAGGCCAACGGGGTTAACAACCACAGACGCATCAACAACCTCTGAACCTGAGCATAACCAGCCTGTGCACCCAGATAAATCAATATAGAACAGATTCATAAACTGCATAACACAGGGGGTTTCAAACTGGGGTCCAGGGAAGAGTTTAGAAACAAACTGTATATATATATATATATATATATATATATATATATATATATATATATAAAGAAATAAATCAAAATTATTAAAAAAATGATTAAAAAATGTATTATTAAAAAACAATAATATATATAAAAATAATAATTATATATATATATATAATAAAAAAAGATTAGCATATTAAGTAAACAACCAAAATCTGATTAAAATGAATAGATAATACATAAATAAATCCAGCAAGCACTAGAGTAAAAAAACAACAACAATCATGTAACTTAATAGAAACTAAATATTTTCCAAATAATATTTTTAATTGGTACAGTATTTACCAATTATTTAGTATTTACCCAGTATTTAAAATTAGTCTAAATTGGGTCTTTATACATGAAATATAAAGCTGATTTAAACAAAAATGAAAAGCCCTGTACTAACAACAAAAATAAAGTCAAAATCACTATTGATTCATTCAGCGGTGAATACACCACAAATAATGAGGATAATAATAATAAAATGGAAACATGTCTTTAAGGAACATGCCAAAATGAACTCAAGATGACCTGACTCCTGAATATTAATCACGTAACATGACGTTCGCCCAGTAGGCGTCGCTGATTGGCTGAAAGGTCATACCGGTAGGCGGGTGTT
This sequence comes from Gila orcuttii, assembly GCA_026230005.1. NCBI lineage: Eukaryota > Metazoa > Chordata > Actinopteri > Cypriniformes > Leuciscidae > Gila > Gila orcuttii. The sequence continues at coordinate 1,178,867 of JAPDVR010000025.1, forward strand.
AACCAGCGGGCGAATTAACGGCTGGCTACTACTATCAAGGAAATTTATGAAAATTAATTAGATATTAGCCGAAGTTAACCAAGAAAAATCAGCGTGACTAATATATATATCCATTAATAGTACACAATAAGGCTAAATGACCAGAAATCCATCCCAAATAATTGTTAAAATTGACAAAACACCCTGAAATAAGCACTAGCCGCACTAAATTACTCATAAAGGCTGCTTTCGTTGAGAATTCCCTTATTTATAACGACTATCTGGTCATTTCACATAACAAACCAGTATTTATGAGCTGTATTCTGTGTTGTCGTGAGGTAGTTAGTGCAGTAAATGTGTGTAGTTTTGTTGTGAGGTTGATTTTGAACATCGAGTGTGGTTTTGTTTACATACCTGTCATCGTGCGCGCGCTCACTCAGGCCTGGATCCACTGCGCGTGTCCGCTGCGCTCGCGACTGTTGATTCGCGCTCTCCAGTGACGACACCAGCTGATTAAATATGTAGAGCACTGAGCAGAAGACTAACAGCGTGCAGACGAACAACACACGAAGATTCCGCAGCATTTTGAAACTAAAAGAGCAGCCATGGAGATATAATTCACGCGGCTCGGTTCAGCGCCCTCGACTAGCCTACTATGGCGGAGGCGTGCTCATGAATATTAATGAGGTGCTTCGAAAACGTCCTGGAGCCTTCAGTCACGTGACCACGTTTTATCCGGTAAAGGGTTGAGGAGCCGACCAATCCAAAGTTCCCAGCATGCTCCTCTCATGAATATGATTAAATTCTCGCTAACTCTGTCTGCATTATATGTTCATATATACACACACTACTATCATTACATATAGGGAAACTATAACTAACTTATTTTACTTATAAATGACAATATGTATCAAATATTAAAAGGAAAAGCAGAGACTTCAGTTTGTAACCAGCGCACAGAAAGCCTGTAGCTCGAATAGGAACAAATCAATGTCCATTCGTTCGCCGATCCTTCTGGTTCTTGCAACGTGATGACTGGTCTGATCACGTGTGTGCGTGAAATGTGCAGCCGCTGTTACGACTGAGCACATCGACCATCTGATCCAGCAACCAGAAATGAATGTTATGTAAAGATATATTCAAGATTGCTGTTAGTAATTATATTAGACACGTCTTAATCTTTAGACTTCCGAATTTTTCATAGTAAATAGTGATAGGTAGAGCGAGGCTTCGTGAAGCAATGAAACAGTCGAATCAAATGTGCCATTTTGTTTCGTGGCTTCGAATCAATCCGAAACCCGTCTCCACGGTGACACCTAGTGGTCACTTGCAGGTGTTGATCTGAAACAACCTTTACAAAGAGCTAATAAAAAAATGTGTTGGTTTTGTTTTTTTATTATTGTATTTTTGTAATATATGAAGCTTGTAACCTGTAGTCTCTTCACATTGCATAATGTGATTTTGGTCATGAAAAATGAATATTAATACAAATAAATCAAGCCACAATGTCTCCCTTTCTTATAGATTTTTATTCAAAAATATTAATTTCTCTGCTGTTGAAGGACTCAGCCTACTTCTTTTTTTTACAGATAATTTCTCCAGCCTTTGAAAAACTTCTCTCACAAGGGACACTTGTTGCTGGCATACAAAGATATTTTTTAGCTAGGACATACAAATGAGGAAAGATTACAGCTCTCTCTTTCCAGTAAGTTAGAGGATCATGAGTTCTGGGCAAAAACGCATCGCTGAGGTATTTTTTCACTTCCACTGTGGCATCAGCTGTAGGATTGTGTATCATCTGGGTCTCACGGATACGATTGTCAAAATGTTCCCATAAACTGTCTTGTGTTTCAACTGGTGTTGATGATGATGGGCCTGATGTTGACATTTGTGGTTCTGAATTAAAAGAATACGGCAATTAGTAACAAATCATAAAACAATGCATACCTTGCTTAGACGGCCCAGCAGTGTCAGTAGCAGGCCTTGGTACAGGGGGAACACTACCATCCTCTGCACCCTGCAGAATGGCAGGATGAATGCTCCTCAAATGGCGCATCATGGATGATGTATTGTTGCAGTAGGCTAGCTGCCGATCACAATACACACATCTCACTTTATTTGAGGTTTCCAAATGGAAATGCTCCCACACCACAGATGTACGGCATCTCTTCTGTGGAGCCTCCATTTCTATCTATCTATCTATCTATCTATCTATCTATCTATCTATCTATCTATCTATCTATCTATCTATCTATCTATCTATCTATCTATCTATCTATCTATCTATTTTATATGTAGCCTATCTATCTAATAATCTATATGTATCTGTAATATATGTATCTATCTATTAATCTATATATATATATATATATATATATATATATATATATATATATTTCTATCAATCCATCTATTAATGTGTCACTATATGTACTCTGTGTGTCTCTAAGTCAATGTGTAAATGTAAATTAAATCCTAAATATAACTAAACAAATCGCACTATAAATGTCACTATATCACCAAAAATCCGCTATCCCAAAACCAAACTCCTCTCACAAAAACCCACGATATGAAAATGCGTTGACAAAACTTTTATACTGTGTGATTGTGTGATTTGTTCCCGAACCGACCAATCAATAAAAACCCTGATTCGGCGGAGCACTCCACCTGATGAAACACTTAGGCCCTGTCCCAAATGGCACACTCCGGACTTGTGGACTTCCTCAGAGTCCACACTTCGGTGACGTCATGTAGTGCAGACCTATAGGGCCCTTAGCGCGAGTCCGCGAGGGCGCATTGAGAGGTATTTTTGGGACAGACTGGATCGTCACGCCGGAAACAGGAAGAAGGTCTCAGCTCAGACGTCGAAGCTGAATAAACTTAAAGGTCATCTCATCAGTCCCTTTATTAGAAAAATATCACAAATATCATAAAAAAAAATTACAGTCTTTAGCATCGAGAACAGGATTTATTTTATTTTCCCAAATCTTATGTCCATGTGAACTACACAGCCTGCTTTTACAGTTCTATAATTGTATATGCCACCTGGGCATTAGAATAGATGTCATGGTTATGTAAATGATCAATACAGTTGTACATAATAATACATAATGTTCAATTTTAACACAAAATTAAAATGTAAATGAGTTTAAGAAAAATGTATAGGTTTCAATATTCATACTACGTTTATATGACTCAGTAAAGCCATGACATTCGGTTCTATTTATGTAATGAATCATAATGCAATCGTATTATTTAACACGCTATTATTATGTTTGAGATATCAACCACTGGTCGATAATTTTTGTATAAACTGTAAGACACAACTGGTAAAATGTAGCCTACGCCTATATCATAAAGCCATGTTAACAGTCCGTGAGCGAAATCTCCTCCCATCCGTTTTCTGATTGGCATTTTGCAAGGATTCCTGGGTAGTTAAAGTGCATCTATGCAGGCTTCGCGGAAGACCGCTTCAAGGGTACAAAGGGGGCGCTGCTGAGCACACTTCATAGCGTTAAAATGCTAAATGGGACGGCCTACGAACTCGTAGACTCGGCGAGCACGCGCAATTTAAGTCCACGAGACCGAAAGTCCGCATGAAGTGCGCCATTTGGGACAGGGCCTTAGACGCTTCATTTAGCCGTTGTCACGTGACGTGGGTGTTTTGAATCACGCTTCGGATCAGTGTTTCGAATCATCTTTGCTTCGGGATCTCGCAAAGCTTCGGAACGTCTGTTTCGCGCCAGCCATCCTTAATAGTAAGTCTGCAGCTATTAATATGTTTGTTGGACGCCTCAAAATTTAATCTCTTAAAATTAATTATAAACTGTTGTATATATATGAATTTGTGAAGTAAAACTTTTATTCTCTCTTCAAACATTACTTTCATCAAAAACATTTATCTCCTTCATTCATTCATGTCTTTCTCCGATGCAACTAAGCGGCCTCTCCCTGAAACCAACACGGAAGTGAATTAAACTGCAGTTCACCGACTGGCCGCTTGAGGCTGGATGCAAAAGTGAGTCGGATCTGTATCTCCCGCATGTTAAAAAGCCCAACATTACAGCAGAAAAAACATGTTTACAGCCTGGTGCAAAAAGTGGTTTTGAGCTATATAGCTCATTTTGCCCTTCATGACGACTGTGAGGGGGGTGAATTTTTTTTATAACTCACCCGTTTACATTATATTAAGTCTTAAAGTTCTGCATAATTAAGGGCGTGGCCACTTGAGTGACAGGTGAATTGCCGCTGGACACTGCTAGCCGTTTGTCTGTTAGCGTCACGTCACCTGAGCTAATTCCCGCCGCTGAACTTAACATCTCTGCCGTGTTTGCGCTTTTTTCTGGATTATTTCATACAATTTAATACACGCATTAAACCTTCGCCCACGTCGTTGGATTCCGTTGTTGTCGAGTATCGAGAGAACAACCAGCGCTGTTCTTCAGTTGTTTTCCTCTGTGAACATGCACTCATGGATGTCTGACAATATCGTTGCTTTTTGGAGTTTTCAGATTTAAGAACGTTTGTAGATATAGACACTCGTTCTGCGCTACCGTTGCTCTCACGGAACATATGCTTATTTAACTTTTTAGTGTTAAATAAAATGTATCGTCCGATGAAATCCTGCAGGTGTCAGTGCTTTCTCCGTCCACGCAATAAATGCACACCCTTGAGTGAGCGCGGCTTTCTAGCGCGTTTACTTGAACTTCTGAGGTAATATCTTTGGTTTGACTGATTTGAGAGGCGGCCAAAATCAGAATTTAAAATGGACTGAATATGAATAAAGCTTTCTACGAACTTGACGTGCGATGCGGCGCTGACTGACATGTATGCGCATGAATGCACAGGAACAGTTTCTTCCCACAGGCCATTTCCCTTCTGAACAGTTAACACACCTCCCAAGGCATATGCCTTTAAGTGTAATACTCCCACTGTTTAGTGCAATATCCTACAACTCAGGTGATACTTATATTTAGATTTATTTATTATAATATTCAAAACACTGTAAATATGTTAATAATCTGTAAATCTGGAAATGTCTATTCTGACTAAACCCAAAATACTTTTATTCTCATATATTTATATTTTTATTCTTTTTTTCTTATAATTTGTAGTATTATGTTTCATGTTTCTTGTTGTATTTGTATTTGTATATGTGCACTGGAAGCCTCAGCACCAAAACAAATTCCTTGTGTGTGCAAGCACACTTGGCAATAAAGCTCTTTCTGATTCTGATGAATCACTGTCACACACACACGCTCAGAGCAAATATTGTAAGTTACTGCATTAACTAGCAGAATAATAATGCATCACAATAGCTATGTCTTTAACTATTATAGTATTTCGAAGGGCAAAAACATGAACTTCAACTATTGGCTTTACTTCTTCAAGTCAGCTGTCACTGTAGCGCGAGGCCAGTAGCATATAGCATTAGCTTCTTAGCCTGAGCTAACTTGATCACTTGAGCTAGGGGGCGTGGTCTCAGCTCCACCCAAGTCCCGCCTCTTTGCCGCTGTTATCCGGGAGTGACGCTGCCAAGATGGCTCCGCTGGTTCCGCCCACTTTAGGCTTCAAAAACGCTCTTCAGAAACACTACGGGTGACGTCACGGACACTACGTCCATATTTTTTCTATGGATTCAACACAAGAAAAAAATGATGGTTAGCCTAGGTTAGCATGTACCGTGAGCGGCAAGGGACATAATAATACCACTACCTTTTAATATCATCTGATAACTAATTCAATGCCGATTTGTTGCTTTGCCCACTTACCACTTCAAGACCATCTGTAAAACATTGCCAGCTCAACGTGCGAGACGAGTGAGTTGCTAGAACATACACAGCAAAGATTCTAGCACTTTAGATTTGATATACACAGACACCATATTAGGAAAAAGGGGCGGGCTGATGGTGACCGATTTATTACACATCCAGAAGAATACATTTGAGTCGTTATAGGCTCTGGTAATTATGGAGCATAATAGGAATAAAGTTGTGACAAAAAAATTATCAGGGAGGAAAAATCTGAGGGGGCACGTGCCCCTCACTTTGAATGGGCATGACGCCACTGATCATAAAGCTTATTTTTCACCCATTGCCAGGACTTAGTCATCCATTCCAAGTGATTTTATTTAAGTGAATTATATTTTTAACATTGCATTTTTCATGCTTCACTTAAGTCAATGTAATCCATCTTTTCTATCATATTCTATTTTATTTCTGGTTATTGAATCAGAAGGTCCATGTGCTCAGTCGTAACAGCGGCTGCACATTTCACACACACACACGTGATCAGACCAGTCATCACTTTATAAGAACCAGAAGAATCGGTGAGTTAAAGTATATTGATTTATTCCTATTCGAGCTACATGCTTTCTGTGCGCTGGTTACAAACTGAAGTCTCTGCTTTTCTTTTAACTTTTTATGCATATTGTCATATATCAGTGATATAAGTTTGTTTCTCTATATGTAATGATAGTAGTGATAGCACGAGCACAGAAAGCTGGAGTCAGGCGGAGCATCCGAGAGTATTAAACTAAGTTCTCTTTCACTCTTATTGTGCTTAAACTGACAAATACACACAAATTTCACAAAATCAAGTCGAGTCACCTTTATTTATACAGCGATTTTTACAATACAGAGTGTTTCAAAGCAGCTTTACAGAAATAACAGGAAAACATTAAGAGAACGGTCCATATTATAATTTTACAGACATATGGGAACGTTACTTTTGAATGTTGAGTGTTTTGAAATAAATAAGTATTAACATTTAAAAAACACGAGCCAAACAACCAACTGAAAGCTTTCAGAAAAAAGTTCCATGAACGATGTATAAATAATGTTTTTGTGCTGATGTTTTCAGAACATTATTAAAGGCCAGAAATGTTTAATGTTACTGTAAGAACGTTTGTTTATTCCCTGTTAGCATATTTTCAGGAGGTGTTCATTATTAATTAATTGCCATGAAAAATTTTCTTTCAGAGGCTGATTTGAGAATATGATAGTGAATGTTATGGTAGTAACAGTATATAACAGTATCAGCTCACAGTATAATTATATTGATGTGATGATTATGTGAGGCTGAATTACAGTAAGCAACATTATTTACTGTGTTCATCCTGCTGTATTGAGGGCCTGTCTAGTTCATTAGATCCAGTAGATAGATTAGATCCGGTACTGGAAAGTCGTTCTGTGAGAGATGATGTGCAGCAGAAGAACAAAACATCCGTCAGAAACTGAATAATATCGTGTCATGAATCTGTCAATCTGAACCTTTAACTTTAATTGTGTGAAGCATCAATAATTCAAGATGTTTTACACTCATCATCATAAAGTTCACATGTATATTATGTAGGGAATATGTGGGATAATTGTTCATTTCTGTGCATTGTTATATAGACACAAACTGAAGTTTTCTTCACAAACAAAACTTTTCCACAGTTAATGCTCATAAGAAGAGAAATGTCAATCATAAATGTCTCATAGAGAGTGTGTTATTAATATTATAACGGCCTGATTTTGAGAAGTCGCCATAAATCATTCAATCTTCCCAGTAAACAAAGAAATGTTACGAACGTTTGATAACATTTATGAAAACATTATTTCTGAATGTCTTTTTTTATTGTTTTAAAAATATTATTCATGTTTATGTGAACGTCAGCAAAACATTAAGAGAACGGTCCATATTATAATTTTACAAACATTATGGGAATGTTACTTTTGATTGTTTTGAAACAAATAACAAGTATTAATATTAAAAAAACACGAGCCAAACAACCAACTGAAAACTTTCAGAAAAAGTCCCATGAACAATATATAAATAATGTTTTTTGTGCTGATGTTTTCAGAACATTATAAAAGACCAGATATGTTTAATGTTACTGTAAGAACGTTTGTTCATAACTTTGAGAGAATCTTCCCAGAACGTTCCCTGTTATTATAAAATCCTGGTTAAAACTGTGATCATACACTGACACTCGACACTGTTCCTCAGTGGGGTTTATATGTGTCACAAATATTAATAATGACATACAATAATACAACATAGACTTTCAGTGTAAGAGCAGAATTCACTAAAGAATTATTCATTTAAAATCACAGAGAAAACAAGCGTTTGTCTTCAGTGACGACATGAAGGTCAGATTAAAGATTATAAATGAACTGTGTTTACCTCTTACACCTCCAACCATAAGCAGTGAAGAATCATATTTAATATCACAATCCCCCAGTGTCTGATGATCCTCCTGTTTACTGGTTTTGGAGGATGGTCTGTCATTTTCACCTATAAACACAACGAATGCGTGAGAAACAGTGAACATCAGTGTATAATCCTCATTAAGAGCTGAACACCATCATTTAATCATTAAGAGGGTTTTTCTGTAATTAACACATTTTACCATAAATATCATATAGCCAACAAATGTTATTTATAAAATCTCCTTGTAGTTCATGGCCTTTCGGTCGATCAGAGCGGAGTTTTTCCTGTTTATATCAATTTCGCATATGAGAATAATTAATGTTATTATTAAATGAGTCACAGAAACACATGGATATTAACACATAACTCTGAAGAGTTGGACTTACTTTGCCCTGCGCCATCACCGACTCTGACTCTGATCTCTCCACCGGTCATGTTCTCAGGTTCCTCCACATATACTGATATTGTCTCTCCGGTAACGTTATTTACAAAACTTTCGCAACTCATTTTGCCGAATTAATGTAGAACTTAAAATGATTATAAAATGAATATTGCGCAGAGTTTAGTTTTACTTTCACTGTTGTAACGTCATCTTCCGCTGAGAGATAGACTCCGCCCACATTATAACTCTCTTCCGGAAGTGATTTCCTTTTTTTTGTAGTCTATGTATGGGCTATGTGCATTTAATTATTTTTTTATTATTTAATTACTTTGTTTGTTTATAATCTTCAATAAAAATACATTTGATTGTCATAACATGATTCATGCGTGAGTGAAAAAAAATCAGTATCAAAACCAAAGTTGAGATTGTAAGTTAGTGATTATTAATATAGTTTTAATGTAGGCCTATTTTTTTTATTGCATTGTAGGCACTGATATTCTCTGTGCTTCTCCGCGAACATCGTACTAAACTCAGGGGTGCAGAGAGGAAGTGGCACAAATCGTCTCGGTTATGGATGTAACCCTCGTTCCCTGAGTAGGGAACGGAGACGTTCCGTCGGATGACGACGAATGGGGTTTCGCTTAGAAAGCCTATCAACTTCGAGTATTACAAAACGAGCCAATGGCAAAGAAATGCCATGGGTCTGCGGAATTTGCATAGCGTATCTCCGCCTTACCTCGTGGGTATAAAAGGAGGACGCCGGCAACATGCAGATATGTTTCTTCGCTGAGGAGCCAAGACTGAGCTCAGGCGATCCCCGCGGTACAGCGGAAAGTGGCAGCAGACGGAACCTCTCCGTTCCCTACTCAGGGAACGAGGGTTACATCCGTAACCGAGACGTTCCCTTTCGTTGTCACTCCGAGTTCCGTCGGATGACGACGAATGGGGTACCAGTCTAATCACGCCACCTTCTCGGCTGTCTTCCAGTGCCCTGCGTAAATCTGAGATCCCTGTCGTGAGACTAGCACGGACGAAGGACTCCTATTTAGGAATACCAAGGTACACTGGGGAGCATATCCCACAATTTTAAAGGAAATATGCAATTATTGCCAACCCAGAGGGGGGGGACTTAGAGAATACACATATGACCCGAAGGATGCATATGGAGAACACTGGGGTGTCCAGCCGCAGGTGGAATATTTCAACCCCAGGGGTGGCAAGGTGGCTTGCCAAGGGAAAGAGAGGCTTACAGTGGAAATACACATGTGGGGGTCGCTCAGGGGAGGGACCATGCACACGGGAGGCACCTAGCCGACGCGCAGGCAATAGACACTGGCGCCGACGTCAGAAGTGCTGGAGGAACTCAGGGCTTTCAGGGAAGCTCACCTGAGGAGAATATCGCACGTATCCAGTCCGTGGAGTGGAATGGCGAGCAAGCGAAGACACCTGAGCGGGTCCAGTACTAGCTGGTTGAAGCGAGTACATGAGAGGACACAGGCTCCACTCGGAGATTGTAGAATCTGGCGAATGTGTTCAGTGTCGCCCAGCCTGCAGCTCTGCAGATGTCTGTTAGCGAGGCGCCATGCGCTAGAGCCCAAGAGGACGCCACACTCCGGGTGGAGTGGGCGGTCACACCAAGGGGGCACGGTCGACCTTGCTGCTGGTATGCCAAAGCAATGGCGTCCACTATCCAGTGAGACAACCTTTGCTTGGAGAGAGCCTTTCCCTTCAGCTTCCCACCATAACAGACAAAGAGCTGGTCTGAGGTCCTGAAACACTGCGTCCTGTCCACATAGGCGCGGAGAGCGCGTACTGGACAGAGCAGTGCCAAGGCTGGGTCTGCCTCCTCCAGGGGCAGCGCTTGCAGGTTCACCACCTGGTCCCGGAAGGGAGCGGTAGGAACCTTGGGCACATATCCAGGCCGGGGTCTCAGGATCATGTGAGAGTAAGCCGGCCCGAACTCCAGGCACGCTTCGTCAACGGAGAATGCGTGCAGGTCCCCTACCCTCTTGATGGAGGCCAATGCAACCAGGAGCGCTGTCTTCATTGACAGGAACTTAAGCTCCACTGATTGCAGAGGCTCAAAGGGAGCACTCTGCAGGGCAGTTAACACCACTGAGAGGTCCCAAGAGGGAACGAGAGGAGGGCGAGGAGGATTCAGTCTCCTCGCTCCTCTCAGGAACCTGACGATCAGGTCATGCTTTCCCAAGGACTTACCTTCGATAAAGTCGTGTTGTGCGGCAATAGCGGCTACATAGACTTTGAGGGTGGAGGGAGACAGCCTTCACTCCAACCCATCTTGTAGGAAGGAAAGCACGACACTGATCGAACATCTCCGGGGGTCTTCTCGGCGAGAAGAGCACCAGTTGATGAAGAGGTTCCACTTCAACGCGTAGACATGTCTCGTGGATGATGCTCTAGCGGAAGTGATGGTAGCCACCACCGGTGGTGGTAGGGTACTCAAACCTGCCTCGTCCCGTCCAGGAGCCACACGTGGAGGTTCCAGAGATCGGGACGAGGGTGCCATAGGGTGCCCCGTCCCTGAGAAAGGAGGTCCTTCCTCAGAGGTATGGGCCAGGGAGGTGCTGTCGCGAGGAGAACCAATTCGGAGAACCAGGTCCTGGTGGGCCAGTACGGTGCAACCAGCATGACCTGCTCCTCGTCCTCCCTGACCTTGCGCCAGGTCTGCGCAAGAAGGCTCACTGGGGGAAACGCATACTTGCGGCCCTGCGGCCAGCTGTGCGCCAGAGCATCCGTGCCGAGAGTGCCCTCGGTCAGGGAATAGTACTGGGCGCAATGGGTCGAGTCGTGGGAGGCAAACAGATCTATCTGTGCGTCCCCGAACTGGTCCCAAATCAGCTGAACCGACCGGGGATGGAGCCGCCATTCTCCCGGGAGGGGCTGAAGCCGTGATAGCTCGTCGGCCACACAGTTCAGGGCTCCGGGGATAAAAATGGCACGAAGCGACCTCAGATGCTTCTGGCTCCATATGAGGAGGTGGCGGGCGAGTTGCGACATACGGCGGGAGCGCAGACCACCTTGACGGTTGATGTACACTACAGTGGCGGTATTGTACGTGTTGGCCCTAGAGCACGGCCCGGAAGCGGTGCAGGGCAAGACGTACAGCCAGCAACTCGAGGCAATTGACGTACCAAAGGCGCTGGGGTCCTGTCCAGGAGCCCGCGGCAGCACGTCCATTGCACATGGCACCCCAGCCCGTGGTGGAGGCATCTGTCGTGACAACAACATGCCGAGAAGCTCGTTCCAGGGGCACTCCGGCCCGTAGAAGCTGAGGTTCGACCACGGGGTGAAGGACTGACGGCAGGTCGGAGTAACTGGTACTCGGAGGGTGCTGTGTTGCCATGCCCACCTCGGGACTCGGTCGCGTAGCCAAAGCTGAAGCGGTCTCATATGAAGCAATCCGAGCGGCGCTGCCGCGGCTGCAGATGCCATATGCCCCAGGAGCCTCTGAAAAAGTTTCAGTGGGACCACACTCTTGCCCTCGAATTGTCTCAGGCAAGTCAGCAGTGACTGCGCGCGCGCGCTCGCTCGTAAGCTGCGCGGACATGGCGACCGAGTCGATGTCCATACCGAGAAAAGAGATCCTCTGCACGGGGCAAAGTTTGCTCTCCTCCCAGTTGACCCGAAGGCCCAGACGGGCTAGGTGCCGGAGCACTACGTCCCTGTGTTCGCAAACCTGGTCTCGAGAGTGAGCTAGGATCAGCCAGTCGTCGAGAGTTCAGGATGCGAACCCCGTGTTCCCGTAGGGGAACAAGGGCAGCCTCGACGATCTTCGTGAAGACGCGAGGAGACAGGGCCAGCCCGAATGGGAGAACCGCGTACTGATATGCCTGCCCCTCGAAAGCAAACCGTAGGAACGGCCTGTGTCGAGGGAGAATGGAGACATGAAAGTAGGCGTCCTTCAGGTCAATCGCTGCAAACCAATCCTGGGGCCGTACACATTTGAAAATGCGCTTGGAAGTGAGCAACTTGAACGGCAGCCTGTGAAGGGAGCGGTTCAGCACACGCAGGTCCAGGATTGGCCGTAACCCACCGGTTTTCTTCGGGACAATGAAGTACGGGCTGTAGAAGCCGGACCTCATTTCGGCTGGAGGGACAGTCTCGATCGCACCCTTCGCCAGCAGGGTGGCAACCTCCGCTCTCATGATAGGGGCATTGCCACCGACCATAGTGGAGCGGACTCCCCTGAAGCGGGGAGGAGACCGCGCGAACTGAATCGCGTAGCCGAGCCTGATCGTTCGTGCGACCCAGCGGGACAGGTTGTGGAGCTCTACCAGGCCCCCAAGAACTGTGCCAGCGGGGTCATGCGAACCACAGACTTCCCGTCGGTGGGGCAGCGAGGCGGCATGACTGGCCCGGACGTGGACGGCTTAGCGACCCGGTGTGGGGGCACAGTCATGGACCGCGTCCTGACAGAGGAGACCAGGGAAGGGCCAGCGTTCCACGGGGGTCTGCTCTGCCAGGGGTCTGGCGACAGAGGGGGATGAGAGCTGCACGGTCCGGGGACGGCGCGTGCTGTCATCCGGCTCTGGGACAGAGGAGGACGAGGGGTGCACGGCTCGGAGGCGGCGCACCGTGTCGTCCGAGAACTCTGTGTGCTCAGGGATGAACGTGTCACTTCTTTAACCACATTAGGCTGCTGCCCACCCGGGGTGAGCAGAGGAGAATGGAAAACGAGGGATTCTCCCCCGGCCCTCCACCGGGGGAAGGAGTGGTCCTGCTACCATCTCCTGAGAAGTGACCATCATCCCTGAGCAGCCCGTCTCAGGAGTGCCGCTTAGCCCGGCGTTTAGCGGGGGGCGGGGCAGGAGAGGCTTCGGAGAAGGCCTTCGGCCTTCGGCAGGAGAGGCCTTCGGCGGATGGGCAGACTGAGGGATCTGAGCGGACGGCGGGGCCGTCGGGGCAGAATGCCACAGTCTGCTCATGGGCAGTTGAGAACTGTTGTACAGCCCTCAACGGCACCGCCGAAGGGCCGACCTGGGATATGAGGGTGTCGGGCAGACGGGTCCGCCGGACATCCTGCACATCGGACAGGTTAAGCCACAGGCTTGAATGGTGGACATCACCTGACCCAGGGAGCGTGTGGCCACTTTCGTCGCTCGGGGAGCAAGGTCAGTGGCGGCGCGCAGCTCAATGAAGAGCCCCGGGTCAGTCCTACCCTCCTGCATGTCCATGAACACCTGGGCCAGGTAGACCAGCAGAATGGCCATGGCATGCAGTGAGGCGGCTGCCTGTCCTGGGCGCTATAGGATTTCGCCACAAATGTAGACGAAAAACCACAGGCTTTGGACGGGTGCTTAGGATCGCGCCGAGAAGAAGCACTCTGAGGACACATTAGCATCGCAACAGAGCGTTCAGCCGGGGGGACCCCAGTGTACCCATGGGCAGCGGCCCCAGAGGGAAGGAAGGGCGGAGGAGATCAACGAGGGATCGCTGGAAGACCTGGGGTCTTCGAGGATTTCGAGATCTCCTGATGCACATCCGAGAAGAAAGGTATTGGGGTTAGACGGCGACGAGGGTCCGCGGCCACCCCAAAAACCAATCGTCCCGGGAAAGCATGGCCGTCATCTCAGGATCTGACTTGACAAATGCCATATGCACACCCAAAAGTGGCAGCACTGTCAAATCTCCAGTTCCTGAAGATTCTTGCCCACCCTGTGATGCTGCGATGGACAACAGATCCGATTCTGGAACGTCAAGGGAAAACCCGCAGGGGGTCCGAAGACGGGCCCGCGGGCATCCGGTGAACGTTCACGGGTTGCGTCAATAAAGAGGGGGGCGTGGGGCACGGACAGATAGTCGGCGCCATTGTTCCACACCAACAGCCTCAGGTCACCCTGGCCACCAGCCGAAGTAGCACCTCACGTGGAGAGTGTTAGATCGGGGTGTGGATGAGGGGACTCTCTCTCTAACGAGATCATTGAGTCTCGACCATAATGACGCGATGATCACGTTCCCGCGGGGAGAACGTGAGTCATCCACAAACGCTGCTCTAGCGCGATCAAGCCCAAGCACGCAGAGCAGAGAATGTGCCCATCAAAAACGGAAATGAGTCAACTGCGACCAGAAATGCACGGGCGAGCCGTCTTTAAAAAGACGTGCCGCGTGCGCGCTCTTTTGTGAGAGAAAGAAACTCTGAGAGTGTTGAAGCGCCCGGGGAGAAACACACTCACTGGCAAACCACTGCACAGATAAGCAGGAAGCGCGCACTCGCCGGGAGATCGCCGTCACACCAACACCAGAGAATCTCGCTCGTCTGTAAAGCTGACAGTTCAGAGATGGCTTGTGGAACGAAGGATTAACTTGGCTCCGAAGCGAAAACATATCTGCATGTTGCCGGCGTCCTCCTTTTATACCCACGAGGTAAGGCGGAGATACGCTATGCAAATTCCGCAGACCCATGGCATTTCTTTGCCATTGGCTCGTTTTGTAATACTCAAAGTTGATAGGCTTTCTAAGCGAAACCCCATTCGTCGTCATCCGACGGAACTCGGAGTGACAACGAAAGGGAACGAAAGATCCGACAGACCTGGGTCTTTATCAATCCCTCCTTTCTTCCTTCTCTGCTAATATCTCTACTGCTAAAATGGCTTACTATCACAACAAAATTTTCAATTCTTCTGACTCTCGCATGCTTTTCAAAACCTTCTCCTCTCTTCTTAACCCTCCTCCTCCTCCTCCTTCATCAACCCTAACAGCTGATGATTTTGCCACATTCTTCATAGAAAAAACAACCACCATCAGCGGCCAATTTACCAATCCACAAACTGACACACACATTTTACCAGCAAACATACACATTCTATCCTCCTTCTCTCTACTTTCAGAGGCAGAAGTCTCTAAACGCCTCCTTTCCAGTCGCCCTACTACCTGTCCGCTTGATCCTATCCCCACTAATCTACTTCAACTCATTTCTTCCTCAGTTGTACCCACACTCACGCACATCATAAACACCTCTCTTCACACTGGTACCTTTCCCACAGCTTTTAAGCAGGCTCGAGTAACCCCACTGCTTAAGAAACCCAATTTAAATCCAGCACATCTATCAAGTTACAGACCGGTATCTCTTCTTCCATTTGTTGCAAAAACACTTGAACGAGTTGTTTTCAACCAGATCTCCTCCTTTCTTACACAGAACAACCTCTTGGACAACAATCAGTCTGGTTTCAAACGCGGACACTCAACTGAGACTGCCCTGCTCTCAGTAATTGAAGCTCTGAGATATAACATCTGACCCTATATAACATCTAACCATATATAACATCTAACACTATATAACATCTAACACTATATAACATCTCACCCTATATAACATCTAACCCTATATAACATCTAACACTATATAACATCTGACACTATACAACATCTAACCCTAAATAACATCTAACGCTATATAACATCTAACCCTGTATAACATCTAACGCTATATAACATCTAACGCTATATAACATCTAACCCTACACAACATCTAACGCTATATAACATCTAACGCTATACAACATCTAACGCCATACAACAAACTGCCAGAACGAGGGAGAAATGCGGAAGAACTTTTAACCACTTTCCATATTATAACCATATTAATAATTCCATCCATATAATAACCAAATAACCATATTCCACTTATTGATAAGATTTATGAGTGTGTTTAGTGTTTTCAGTGATGTGCAGCCTGTACATATCTGTTCACATCTCAAAACATTTGTTTTGTGGTTTCATGACCCTTTACAGTGCCGTCTCTTCACTTCTCCGACTGGTATCCAGGAACATAAATATCATTCATTCATGCATGATGGCGATTTAAACCTAATTCACTTCAATAAAGATAACTAAACATGCTATTCTTGTCATGAGCATCAAGGTGTGGTGGCGCTGCGGTGCAAACACCACTCATGTTTAGTACGTTAACTCAAAGATTCGTAGAAAAAATATAAAAGTTGGAGGCCATTGATCTGTGCGAAGTCCTTGAAATCCATTCTGCATTAGCAGAGCGGGGATACTCAATGATACTGACAGCAAGACCCGCAATAGTGCGTGAAAACAGCCTCGCATCGCTCCTTTATCCCTCATTAGACAGTTTCGATCCAATGCCCTTCATCACATCTTGGATAAAGGCAGGTCATCTCACTTCCACTTCATGGATTTCTGGCCGAACAGCAAAGGAGGCTGACCCAGGCCTCAGTTTCTAGATTCTGTGTTAAGATAAGGCATGTTATTCCCAATCATGTGTTGTGGCTGGGTTGTTCTAGATCTGCGTGACTCTCGATGTCCTAGGCGTAATTAAGCGGAGGAATTATGGTATTCTTCTGTAGCCTGACGAGTAATTTAACCGTTGTTCATGTGAACTCAAAGACAGCCTATTTATAGACTATTTGTGGGTGGCTGTTTGTTGTTTGACCTATCAATTTGTGTCGACAAAGTATAATAGGGTAAATCCTGTATAGTGCTTTATCCTATATAGTGCTTGCATAAAGCAAGCAGTGCATACACTTTTAGCTGTTATGTATCTTTGTAAGTCATTGTAAGTCCTCTTTTAAGGCACGCATATTAACAAAATTTCCTTGGTGATAAAACAAAACAAAACAAGTGAGTTTCCCCAAAGGACACGGTATAGTTCGGACACTGTGGGGAACTATATGGATCAGTGGAGGAGTGGGCATTCATTCCTCATTAGTGTCCTATAGGACACAGAGTGAGTTCCCATTGGAAAGGGAACATCTCGGGTTACACTGTAATCATGGTTCCCTGAGAAAGGGAATGAGACACTGCGACTCGCTTCATGCTTCCAGGCATTCCTGCCCACGACTCCTGCAGACACAGAAGAAAATTACGTGAATGACATGTGCTTTCCTGTAGCTCAAACAGTAGAGCGTTGGCGCTTCCAACGCCAAGGTCATGGGATCGATTCCCAGGGAAAGCAAGAACTGATAAGAATCTAAATGTGTATACTTGACATGCAATGTAAGTTGCTTTGGATAAAAGCGTCTGTCAGATGCATAAATGTAAATGTGTGTTCTACAAGCACTGTATTTATACTCGCACAGGAAGTGATGTCAGGCTGTCGCCGGCCAATGTTATTGTCGTGTTCTGACACCGTTCATGGCGGATTCGTTCCCCATTAGCGTCCTAGTGTCTCGTTCCCCTTCTCAGGGAACCATGATTACATTCGTAACCCGAGACGTTTTGTTTACATACTCCAATGACGACACCAGCTGATTAAATATGTAGAGCACTGAGCAGAAGACTAACAGCGTGCAGACGAACAACACACGAAGATTACGCAGCATTTTGTAACTAAAAGAGCAGCCATGGAGATATAAATCACGCGGCTCGGTTCAGCGCCCTCGACTAGCCTACTATGGCGGAGGCGAGCTCATGAATATTAATGAGGTGCTTCGAAAACTTCCTGGAGCCGTCAGTCACGTGACCACGTTTTGTCCAGTAAAGGGTAAAGGATTGAGGAGCTGACCAATCAAAAGTTCCCAGCATGCTCTGCTCATGAATATGATTAAATACTTGTTAAATCTGCATTATATGCTCATATATACACACTACTATCATAACATATAGAGAAACAAACTTATATCACTGATATATGACAACATGCATAAAAAGTTAAAAGAAAAGCAGAGACTTCAGTTTGTAACCAGCGCACAGAAAGCATGTAGCTCGAATAGGAATAAATCAATATACTTTAACTCACCGATTCTTCTGGTTCTTATAAAGTGATGACTGGTCTGATCACGTGTGTGTGTGTGAAATGTGCAGCCGCTGTTACGACTGAGCACATGGACCTTCTGATTCAATAGCCAGAAATAAAATAGAATATGATAGAAAAGATGGATTACATTGACTTAAGTGAAGCATGAAAAATGCAATGTTAAAAATATAATTCATTTAATTAAAATCACTTGGAACGGATGACTAAGTCCTGGCAATGGGTGAAAATAAGCTTTATGATGCTTAGATCAATTGAATAATTTGCTTGATGAACTGATTCACTGATTCTTAGCGCCACTCTGGTGACTCCTGCTGGTCAGATCAGTGTAATTACAAGCAGAAACATGCATGAAAACACATTTTACAAACAACTGCTAATGTTTAATTGAAGCTGAACTCAATGTAATGCATTTAACTTTGTCTATCTTTATAATATGTGTTATTTTATTAAATTGTAGGGTTTGTTTTGTTTATTTTATAGACCAATAATAGACTTTTAAATACAACTCTTCATTTTTATTATATAAACGTGTCACGAAATGTGTACAAAACAGAAAACTGGACAGAAAATAGGCCTATATTAAAATAATATTAAACATCAATATTTAATTGAACCTTCGGAAGCGGAGCAAAGTCACAAAACTGATCCAGAATGAAACCCGATCGCCATATTTTCTGCCTTTTGTCTCTTTCGGCCAAAAACCGAAAATGCCATTTTTGGCCGATTATTTTCGATTATTATCTCTTATTTTAAGACAAGATGCTCTCGTGGGACACATTAAATAATGTGGCGGGCTTTGAGTTTGACACATGTGAGTTAAAGTGTGATTTAGTTCAAATTTACCACCATAACATTCACTATCTATTTTCTTCTGATGTCGGCCCTGGAAGTAAAATATTTCAGTGAATTTATAATGGACCTCATATGTTATTAATGGGGTGGTGTTGGCACAGTGGATAAGACACATGCCTTTGGTGTGAGAGACCCGGGTTCGAATCCACTGTGAGACACCAATGTGTCCCTGAGCAAGACACTTAACCCCTAGTTGCTCCAGAGGCGTGCGACCTCTGAAATATAGCAATTGTAAGTCGCTTTGGATAAAAGCGTCAGGTAAATAAATGTAAATTAATGTGATGATTATGTGAGGCTGTTCTGAACTACAATAATCAACATTATTCACTGGGTTTCAGCTGAGGCTGATTCATGTTACATACATTATCCATAGATCGGGATCTGGGAATTACTTTATCTTTATCTTCATCTTCATCATCTTCAGGCGAACCTGTGAGAGCTGATGTGGAGCAGAACAACAAAACATCCATCAGAAACTGAATAATATTGTGTTTGATATTATATAGAATCTGCACCTTTAACTTTAATTGTATGAAGGATCAATAATTCAAGATGTTTTACACTCATCATCATAAAGTTTTACATTTATATTATGTAGAGGATATGTGGGATAATTGTTCCTTTCTGTGCATTGATGTCCACTTTCGCACTTTCCACTGATATATTTCCACAGGAAAGAAAATAAATGTCAATCATACAGTAAATGTCTCATAGAGAGCGTGTCATTACACTATATGTTAATCGGTCAGAGAAAGTTCAACAATAACACAATAATGAAGCACAAAACTCATGAAACATAAAAAATATAAACAAACCAATGTTTTGACCAACATTCTGTAAATTGCATGAAATCACATGTTCTGTAAAGCATACGAGGATAAAGGCCTGATTTTGAGAAGTTGCCATAAAAACTCTTTCCCAGCTAACAAAGAAATGTTCTAAGGATGTTTTTCTGGCATTCCCAAGATATGAAAGTATTATTTCTAAATGTTTTTAGAACTTTTTTTTTTATGTGAAGGTCAGCAAAACATTAAGAGAACGTTCCATATTATCTTTCTTCAAACATTATGGGAAAGTTACTTTTGAATGTTCAACGTTCTGAAACAAGTAGCAACATTTAAAAAAGTTAGATGAACATCCAACTAAAACATTCCAGAATAAATGTTCCATTTATTGATAGTCCTGCCATAGACCTTTCGCTGAGCGACCACTCATGATCACTCCCGAACCTGTGAGGGAAACATCCGTCGATAGCGTTACGCGACGACAAGAAGCCGCCAGCACTGGTCCTGGGCGAGGAACCAAGGTTTCTTCCACATGACTAAGAAACATAGGAATCGCCGTGTGACCTTGATCATGCGAAACGGAGAAAATTTCTTGGTCCTGAGCCACCACTGCAGGGTCTCATGTACAGGAGGCCAAAAGTTATTACGCTGTACGCAGCTGCCGTGAGACCCAACAGTCTCTGAAACTAACGACGACCCGCTGTCTACAAACAAGGCAACGGAGCCCTTTGTCTGGGCGGCCTGGCCGCGGAAACGCAGGCGGAGAAGGGGAAGAAGAGCCGGCGTTCTCGTTAGAGTAAGACGGCGTGCAAATCGACCCCCGCTTCCCAGTATTCTACTTGCAAACGTTCAGTCTCTAGACAACAAACTCTGTGAGCTGAGAGCGCGGATCTCTTTCCAACGGGAGACGAGGGACTGCTGCATTATCTGCCTTACAGAAACTTGGATGTCTGCTGAGATTCCAGACTCGGCCATCGAAACCGCGGGGTTCTCCGTGCATCGAGCGGACCGAGTTAAAGACCTCTCAGGTAAAAGCAGAGGCGGAGGTGTATGTTTTATGATCAACAAATCCTGGTGTGATCAGAGGAACGTACATTCTATCAAGTCTTTCTGCTCTCCTGATCTGGAATTTCTCATGCTTCTGTGTCGACCATTCTGGCTACCGAGGAAATTCACAGCGGTCATTATCACGGCTGTGTACATTCCTCCACAAGCCGACACAGACCGGGCACTAAAGGAGCTGTATGGGGGAATAAGCGAGCAGGAAACCGCGCACCCTGAGGCCGCATTCATTGTGTCTGGGGACTTTAACAAAGCTAACTTTAAGAAAATAGCACCAAAATACCACCAGCACATAAACTTTAACACACGAGGAGACCGGGTTTTGGATCATTGCTACTCCCCTTTCCGGGATGGCTACAAATCCCTCCCACGGCCACCGTTTGGCAAATCGGACCACTCTTCCGTTCTCCTTCTGCCCGCTTACAGGCAGAAACTGAAACAGGAAACACCCGCCCTCAGATCGATCCAGTGCTGGTCGGACCAATCAGACTCTACGCTACAGGACTGTTTTGATCACGCGGACTGGGAGATGTTCCGGTCGGCCTCTGATGACGACATCGAGGCTTATGCTGATAGCGTAACCTGTTTCATCAGGAAGTGCGTAGATGACGTTGTTCCGACCAAAACAATACGGATGTACCCGAACCAGAAACCATGGATTAACAGCGATGTTCGTGCAGCACTCAATGCGCGCACCTCAGCTTTTAATTCCGGGAGCGCGGAGGAACATAAACAAGCAAGTTATGCCCTCCGAAAAACTATCAGAGCAGCAAAACGCCAATATAGGGACAAGACTGAAGAACAGTTTAACACCACCGACTCTAGAAGCATGTGGAAGGGAATTAACACCATCACGGACTACAAAGGGAATACAAAGTCCATTGTAAACAACGCTGCCTCTCTCCCAGATGAGCTAAACACTTTTTATGCTCGTTTTGAGGGAACTAACACACCCCTCGCGGTGAGAGTGCCCGCGGCTGAAGCCACAGAGGTTAGTACACTCTCCGTCTCTGTAGCGGATGTAACCCGATCTTTCCGTCGGGTGAACATTCGTAAAGCCGCGGGTCCAGACGGCATACCGGGGCGTGTCATTAGAGTGTGCGCGAACCAACTGGCTGGTGTTTTTACGGACATTTTCAATCTGTCCCTCTCCCTGTCTATAGTCCCCACATGCTTTAAAACGTCCACCATTGTCCCTATACCAAAGCAGTCAAACATCACCTGCTTAAATGACTGGCGTCCTGTTGCTCTGACCCCCATCATCAGTAAATGCTTTGAGAGACTAGTCAGAGATTACATCTGCTCTGTTCTACCTCCCTCACTGGACCCACTGCAGTTTGCATACCGCAATAACCGCTCCACTGATGATGCTATTGCATCTACAATACACACTGCTCTCTCCCACCTGGAAAAGAGGAACACATATGTGAGAATGCTGTTTGTAGACTACAGCTCAGCATTTAACACCATAGTGCCCTCCTTGCTTGATGTGAAACTCCGGGCTCTGGGCTTAAACAGCTCGCTGTGCAGCTGGATCCTGGACTTCCTGTCAAACAGACGCCAGGTGGTCAGAATGGGCAGCAACATCTCCTCATTACTGACTCTCAACACTGGAGCCCCTCAGGGCTGTGTTCTCAGCCCACTCTTGTACTCCTTGTACACAAGCGACTGCGTGGCAACTCACAGCTCCAACAAAATCATCAAGTTTGCTGATGACACGACGGTGGTAGGTCTGATCACCGACAACGATGAAAAGGCCTACAGAGAGGAGGTGCTCACTCTGACACACTGGTGTCAGGAAAACAACCTCTCCCTCAACATCAGCAAAACCAAGGAGCTAGTGGTCGACTTCAGGAAGAACGACAGAGAACACAGCCCCATCACCATCAATGGAGCTCCGGTGGAGAGAGTCAACAGCTTCAAGTTCCTCGGTGTCCACATCACAGAGGAACTCACATGGTCCGTCCACACTGAGGCTGTCGTGAAGAAGGCTCATCAGCGCCTCTTCTTCCTGAGACGGCTGAGGAAGTTCGGAATGAACCGCCGCATCCTCACACAGTTCTACACCGGCACCGTCGAGAGCATCCTGACTGGCTGCATCACTGCCTGGTACGGCAACACTACCGCTCGCAACCGCAAAGACCTGCGAAGGGTGGTGCGCACTGCCAGCCGCATCATCGGAGGTGAGCTTCCCTCCCTCCAGGATATATATGCCAGGCGGTGTGTGAGGAAAGCTCGGAGGATCATCAGAGACTCTAGCCACCCGAGCCATGGGCTGCTCTCACTGCTACCATCAGGCCGGCGGTACCGCAGCATCAGCACACACACCAGCCGACTCCGGAACAGCTTCTTCCCCCATGCAATTAGACTTCTAAACTCTTGATCCCTCATGATCAACAACCATAACAGTCTAACTGTCAACACAGCACAACATAACATACTGTAAACTACATACATATTTCACCAATATATGCATCTATTGTATGTATAAATACCTTTTTGTATTTTGTATTTTGTATATTGTTGTATATTGTATATTGTATATTATTTATTGTTTTTATAATGTATATGGTACTTTGAGTAATTTGTATGTTTACTGTAAACTGTCACACGTCCATCATGTCACGACTGCTATGTTGCTCGGAATTGCACCCAAGAATTTCACCCACTGTTGCACTTGTGTATATGGTTGTGTGACAATAAAAGGATTTGATTTGATTTGATTTGAAACTGTTTCACAATGAGTGACTGGCCTAGTTTTCCCCGTTTTACGGCTGAGAGAATCAAAGTAATACTTGCAGGAGACAGTTGTGCCCGCATCGTGGTCGAGCCCCATACCACACCTAGAAAAGTGGTCCTCTGAGACGGGAGGAGCACACTCTTCTTGGCGTTGAGCCTCAACCCCAGCATCTTCATATGAGACAGAACGACATCTCGATGTCGAACCGCCATCCGCTCGGACTGAGCTAAAATCAACCAATCGTGATGTAAATCAACACGCGGATGCCCTGGAGTCTCAGAGCTGCATCCACGCATGTCGTGAAAGTGCGGAGTGATAAACGTAGTCCGAACGGAAGAACCCGATATTGTGAGAATCTGGGCGGACGAGAACCGAACTGAATTCTGCAGGACCCAATGAGATATATTTGGCAGTAGCTTCCACACTGCCAGAAAATCTACTAAGGGAACCAGTTTTTCGAGACTGGCCTCTGGTATTGGTTGAACGGTCACTTCGGCGCCCTGAAGCGGCGAACCGGCGGGGAACAACCGAACCGGCAGCGCTGCAACCCTCCTCAGAGAGTCGAGGGGTCTGTGACCTACATGGTAGATATCTTTCATCTAGTAAACTTTTCTTATGTTCTTCCTGTTTCTTGGCTGGCCAATCTATATTTAATTTAGCACAACCTCTAGAAGCTCCTCATAGGCAGGGGTATGAGGTGGCGAATCCTCAAAATCCCCTGCATCAATTCTGACGACATCCAGATCCTCAGAACTGGATAATCACAGCACCGGTGCCTCATCCCGGGGACAAGAAACCACAGCGCGAGCTTCTCCCTGAGACAAGGCACTGGATCTGGCAGGTGGAGGCTGAGATAGGGCTGGGCCCGTCTCAGACCCCGCTGTCAGATCCATTTGCGAACCCCAAGATGTGCAGTGGGACCCGCGCCTCGGGGACGCACAGACCCGTCCTCCTCGGAGAACCCCCGGCGGGAGCGGAGCGTCCTCACGGAGACTCACAGCCGGCTCCTCGAGAACCGACTGCATGCTCCACTCCCAAACATGCAACACAACACTGCTTAAAACTTTGTTTGCTCGCCATAATATATTGTGTGAATATTTGTGCTTCAAATGACAGACAACACCAAATAGACAGAGACAGTATACAGAGAGCATAATCCATATGGATTATGGATTATTTATTCCTCTTTGAATTCAGTGTGACTTTAATGCATTTACATCTTAAGAACTAATATTTCCATAGATTCATATTCCTGAATATTCTTATATATTTCTCTTCAGACCTGACACTGTGAGATGATGTGGAGCAGAAGAACAGAAGATTATGATTTTTTTGCCGTAGATCTGTCTATCAGTGCCTTTATAAATGTTTGTAATACAAAACTGACAGAGAAAACAAGCATTTGTGAACTTTTGAAGCATTTGATAACTGACCTTCTGACACAAGCCATTCAATAGAGTCACTCGCGGATGACGGTGAGAAGGCTGAAATGAAAAGGTCAGTTAGTTTAAGATTATAAATAAATGCTTTGATCATTTCAAATACTTGTGTACACTGTAAAAAAAAAAAAAATCCTGTGAAAAAAACAGTAAAAGTCTGGCAGCAGAATTTCCAGACGGATTCCGTTAAATTACAGCAAATAACCATTTCAGATACACACCGGCCCAGGACCTCCACATCCAGCATCTTCACCTCCAAGATCGTCTGAGAGCAGCCACTCGGACAGCTGCTGACACAATCGGTTTGCATAACCAAAGATTTTCTGCATAAACTGTCAGAAAGCGTCTCAGGGAAGCTCGTCTGCATGCTCCTCGTCCTCATCGGGGTCTCGACCTGACTGTAGTTCGTCGTCGTAACCGAGTTGAGTGGGCAAATGCTCACATTCGAATGCGTCTGGCACTTTGGAGAGGTGTTCTCTTCACGGATGAATCCTGGTTTTCACTGTACAGGGCAGATGGCAGACAGCGTGTGTGGCGTCGTGTGGGTGAGCGGTTTGCTGATGTTAGCGTTGTGGATCGAGTGGCCCATGGTGGCGGTGGGGTTATGGTATGGGCAGGCGTATGTTATGGACAACGGGACAACGAACACAGGTGCATTTTATTGATGGCATTTTGAATGCACAGAGATACCGTGACGAGATCCTGAGGCCCATTGTTGTGCCATTCATCCACGACCATCAGCTCATGATTCAGACCCCCCCCCCCCCCCCCCCCCAATAATCATGCTGTCTAATCAGCATCTTGATATGCCACACCTGTGAGGTGGATGGATTATCTCAGCAAAGGAAAAGTGCTCACTAAACCTTTTTTTAAAATAAAAAAACAAACATCTTTAGACAGATTTGTGAACAATATTTGAGAGAAATAGGCCTTTTGTGTACATAGAAAAAGTCTTGCCGTTCAGCTCATGAAAAATGGGGGGAAAAACAAGTGTTGCGTTTATAATTTTGTTGTGTACAATCAATTACCTGTAAATTTAATAGTGGACTTTTAAATTAATAATAATTATAATAATTCATCACATTTATATAGCGCTTTTCTGGACACTCAAAGCGCTTCACATAGAAGGGGGAATCTCCTCAACCACCACCAATGTGCAGCATCCACCTGGATGATGCGACGGCAGCCATTTTGCGCCAGAAATGCCCACCACACACCAGCTTACTGGTGGAGAGGAGACAGAGTGATGAAGCCAATTGGTATATATATACATGGGGATGATTAGGAGGCCATGAAGGACAGAGGCCACTGGGCAAATTTGGCCAGGATGCCAAATCATGGGATTTTTTGTGACCACAGAGAGTCAGGACCTCGGTTTAACGTCTCATCCGAAGGACGCGTAATATCTTTTACATCTTTTACATCTATCTTTTAAAATTACAGCAAATATCTGTAAAATAACAGGCATTTCACTGTATAATGACAAAACGGTAAAATTACAGTAAAAAAATAGAGACCATTACCTGCAAAACACGTTTTATTTACAGTGTGATGCATATGTCCACCGTGCTTGCACTCTGAAGTAATTTCATCCTCATGTTTAACTGTGAAAGAAACAGCAACATGAGCAATAGCGAACACAATAATTCAAAGTATTTTACACTCATCATAATAAAGTTTCAAGTTATATTGCCACAAAATGAAGCACAAAACTGATGTGTCAAAAAATGTCAACAAAAAAAGGTCTGATGCGTATAAATGCTGTAAATATGTTATTATAAAAATGTTTGTAATTCAAAACCAATGATAGAGAAATCAAGCATTTGTGGACTTTTGACTCAAAAGAGAAACTGACCTCCTGACACATGAACTGGAGGCCTATAAAAAGAGCTACTCTGGGGTTTCCCTGAACCGGATACTGAAATGAAAAGGTCAGTTTAAGACTATAAATAAATGCTTCAAATTATGTAAAATACTTGTGTAAATAATGCATACTTCCACAGTGCACTGCGGTTATATAATCCTCATGTTTAATGCTGTAGAAACCAAGTGTGCGATTCTTCTCCAGTGTCTTAAAGCGGTAGCGAAGTATAGTGTCTTCAACTGTGGAAGAAACATGAGGAACAGCGACACACACACACACACACACACACACACACACACACACACACACACACACACACACACGTGTCAGAGAGCGATGTTTTCCTCATTAATATGTCCTTTCTGAATTATGTTCTTTATTTGCAAACTTCTCCATCTCAGGCTTCTTCAACATCAACATCAGAACGTCAACATCAGAATATAGGCATACTTCACACATGTGAGGTGATGTGAACAGAAGACTGAAGTGTTGGACTTACGTTGGTCCTCAGGAATGAGATTTCTCTTTAAATCCTCCACTGTGGTGTTCCTGAACTCTTCTTCTGAATTTGACACAGTTATTCTCTCGCATCTGTGTCTCATGTCTTTAAAGTAGATCTGAAAACTCATGTTGAATGTGCTCAAACTTTTAACTAAATTCCCTCGTGTTGTAGAAGTAACTGTTCTGATGCAGTGATGGATAGTTTCACTTTCTCTGTTTAAACTCTTTAAGAGTCCTTCCCCTTTAATTCTTGAATGCTTCCTCTAATCAAAGTCTTTTCACATCGAAATCCTCCCTCATATTTCTTTAGTCTGTTCTGGCTTGTATACAATGTCTGATCTTAAGTTAAAAACAAACAAAAATAACGACTTTATTTCAACTATTCATTTGCTTCTCTGTGGGCCTCGAGTGAGTTCACTAGTGTAACAGCGCAGTGCTTCTGTGTTGTACGTCACACGTAGGCTCACTATTGGCCGAAGCTGGTCATGTGTATGATGCGGCTCCAGCTCAGGAGCAGACACCGACTCAGGAGCAGACACCGACTCAGGAGCAGACACCGGCTCAGGAGCAGACACCGGCTCAGGAACAGACACCGGCTCAGGAGCAGACACCGGCTCAGGAACAGACACCGGCTCAGGAGCAGACTCCGGCTCAGGAACAGACACCGGCTCAGGAGCAGACACCGGCTCAGGACCAGACACCGGCTCAGGAACAGACACCGGCTCAGGAGCAGACACCGGCTCAGGAGCAGACACCGGCTCAGGAGCAGACACCGGCTCAGGAGCAGACACCGACTCAGGAGCAGACACCGGCTCAGGAACAGACACCGGCTCAGGAGCAGACACCGGCTCAGGAGCAGACACCGGCTCAGGAACAGACACCGGCTCAGGAGCAGACACCGGCTCAGGAGCAGACACCGGCTCAGGAACAGACACCGGCTCAGGAGCAGACACCGGCTCAGGAACAGACACCGACTCAGGAACAGACACCGGCTCAGGAGCAGACACCGGCTCAGGAACAGACACCGGCTCAGGAGCAGACACCGGCTCAGGAGCAGACACAGGAGCAGACACCGGCTCAGGAACAGACACCGGCTCAGGAGCAGACACCGGCTCAGGAGCAGACACCGGCTCAGGAGCAGACACCGGCTCAGGAGCAGACACCAGCTCAGGAGCAGACAACAGCTCAGGAGCAGACCCCGGCTCAGGAACAGACACCGGCTCAGGAGCAGACACCGGCTCAGGAACAGACACCGGCTCAGGAGCAGACACCGGCTCAGGAGCAAACACCGGCTCAGGAGCAGACACCGGCTCAGGAGCAGACACCAGCTCAGGAGCAGACACCGGCTCAGGAGCAGACACCGGCTCAGGAACAGACACCGGCTCAGGAGCAGACACCGGCTCAGGAGCAGACACCGGCTCAGGAGCAGACTCCGGCTCAGGAACAGACACCGGCTCAGGAGCAGACACCGGCTCAGGAGCAGACACCGGCTCAGGAACAGACACCGGCTCAGGAGCAGACTCCGGCTCAGGAACAGACACCGGCTCAGGAACAGACACCGGCTCAGGAGCAGACACCGGCTCAGGAGCAGACTCCGGCTCAGGAACAGACACCGGCTCAGGAACAGACACCGGCTCAGGAACAGACACCGGCTCAGGAACAGACACCGGCTCAGGAACAGACACCGGCTCAGGAGCAGACACCGGCTCAGGAGCAGACACCGGCTCAGGAGCAGACACCGGCTCAGGAACAGACACCGGCTCAGGAACAGACACCGGCTCAGGAGCAGACACCGGCTCAGGAGCAGACACCGGCTCAGGAACAGACACCGGCTCAGGAACAGACACCGGCTCAGGAACAGACACCGGCTCAGGAGCAGACACCGGCTCAGGAGCAGACACCGGCTCAGGAACAGACACCGGCTCAGGAACAGACACCGGCTCAGGAGCAGACACCGGCTCAGGAGCAGACACCGGCTCAGGAACAGACACCGGCTCAGGAGCAGACACCGGCTCAGGAGCAGACACCGGCTCAGGAGCAGACACCGGCTCAGGAGCAGACACCGGCTCAGGAACAGACACCGGCTCAGGAGCAGACACCGGCTCAGGAGCAGACACCGGCTCAGGAACAGACACCGGCTCAGGAACAGACACCGGCTCAGGAGCAGACACCGGCTCAGGAGCAGACACCGGCTCAGGAACAGACACCGGCTCAGGAACAGACACCGGCTCAGGAGCAGACACCGGCTCAGGAGCAGACACCGGCTCAGGAACAGACACCGGCTCAGGAGCAGACACCGGCTCAGGAGCAGACACCGGCTCAGGAGCAGACACCGGCTCAGGAACACACGTAATTAAAGATGTTTATAATAACTCTTACATCCAAGTCATATGTGGAAGTGCCTTAACCGACACCCACACCACTTAAAATCGGCATCAAAACAGGGTGCCCGTGGAGCGCCATCAATTTCATTCTGGCGATTAACTCCTGGATGAAGTGGTTGTGCCAGTGCGTGCCTGCAGGATCTCCAAACCCAGTGCAAGGCTATGCGGACGATGTGGAAATCTCCTCAAGAGATGAAAGTGTAATTTCCAACATGCTCCTCCACACAGATGAGTTCATAAGGTGGTCAGGTTTAGACATCAAACATACAAAATGTGCTGCATTCTATGAAAGACCCAGTGGAGGAAACAGATGGTATAAAGTAATGTCTGACAAACCCCCTGCCTTTTCATTAATATAGAAACCCATCCGACTGTATGAACGCCATGAAACATATCCTTATTTATATAAGTTTATTGAATAGGATAAACCCCTTCAGATGAACCATCTTGTTTTCGAGGGTAACCTAATTTACAATACAATACAGAACAAGG
This sequence comes from Gila orcuttii, assembly GCA_026230005.1. Classification (NCBI taxonomy): domain Eukaryota; kingdom Metazoa; phylum Chordata; class Actinopteri; order Cypriniformes; family Leuciscidae; genus Gila; species Gila orcuttii. The sequence continues at coordinate 1,209,285 of JAPDVR010000025.1, forward strand.
GACAAATCAAACACATTACAATAAAATAATAAGACATAAACAATACCACAATTAACACACTACAACAAAATCGACAACAACAGCCAAAAAAAAGAAAAGAAAAATATAAGTATTTAGGTGAATACAACCACTTGATAGCCACACAGAGACTGTGAACAAATATTTGCCAGCATAACATAGAATAAAGAATATAGTGACTTGTAAATTATATACAGGTATCGCATCATCTGAAACATGAAGAATTTAGCTCAAAATACAAACTATTTTTAAATATGTAAAATGATATTAAAGATCGTATGTTTGAAGGTAAGTTATTCCAGTCTGAAGGAGCCTTAAATATAAATGCTCTCTTTCCTATTACTTTTTTTACTATAGGAGTGAAAAACAAGTATTGTGTAGAATGCCTAAGGTTATGTATTGAAGAATACAGTACCAGAAGCTGCAGATATTGAGGATAGCTCAAATGTACACATTTAAATATGAGTTGCAGCCAATGTATGTGTCTTCTGATATTGAACATTACACAGTGATGAGTATTATAGGAACATCCAAGAGAAAATCTACAGAGATTATTGTATGCTGTATTAAGGCGTAGAAGGCTAGTTTTAGATGCATTTTGATAAACAACATCGGCATAGTCAAAAAGTGGCAATATCAGTTGTGTGGCAAGTTTTTATTCGGACACTAAGTGTAAAACAGTTTCTGGATCGAAATAAAACACAGGTTGCAAAATTAATTTTGTGAAGAAGGTGGTCAATGTGAGGTTTGAATGTAATTTCAGAATCAAGCCATAAACCCAAGTATTTAACTTTATCAACGTCATGCAGAGAAGTACCATCATTACACGTTATAATTAGATTATTAGATTTTGTTTTAAGAGTCTGCCTTGAACCAAAAGATTTAGTTTTATTGTGCAGTAGTTTATTAGATAATAGCCATTTCTGTAAGGTACTAAAATCCAATTGAAGAGCATTTTGAATGTGCAATAAATGTGATTTAGACGTATAAATGACAGTATCATCTGCATATAGTTGAACAGAGGAATTAGAGGGAGATCATTAATAAAAATAGAGAAAAGAAGTGGACCCAGCGTCGAACCTTGGGGAACACCTCTTTGTTGAACAAATAAATCAGATCTACTCCCTTTAAGAACAACACATTGTTTCCTATTATGTAGATACGAACTAAACCATAATAATCCATTTTGAGATAAACCAATTGCATACAGCTTATCTAAAAGTAGGATAGATGATCCACCAAATCAAAAGCTTTTTTGAGATCAATAAAAACAGCCCCTGTAAGATTACCAATATCAGATGCTGAAAACACATCATTAGTAAGTTTTAAAAGAGCAGTAGTTGTTGAATGATTAGGTAAAACCAGATTGAAATGGTGAAAGGATCTTATTGGTCTCAAGATAGTGTGATAACTGATTAAATATTATTTTCTCAAATACTTTAGCAATAGAGCAGATTATTGTAAACATGCTCAACAATGACGATACAACTGTTAGAGAACTATCACGAGAATCTCCGTTTCTACATCTACAGCGCCGCAAAACACCTGCTGCGTCCATGAACGAGTCCCTGTTTCTTGGATTTAAACTAAAGCAGAAGGAACAGGTAGACCTCAGAGACGCCGGATCTGGAGTGCGCTCGACTGGCTGGATTTACACGATCTCTGCTGCCGTCCGGGAACACAGCGGTCCTGACCCGACGCTCTCAACGACAACATAATCACCGATCCGCTGGATAAAGACAGTACACCTCACCAGCTACAGATTAAACACGCAAGAGCTTCAAGTCTTCATCATCTCAGACAGACCCAAACGCACAGCACTGGACGGGTCTCAGACTACAAGGAAAACTTGCACTACTTCAATTTGCTGACCGTTCAGTGTCTCATTCTGTCCTGACAAACCCCTCAATCTCAGATGACATTCTAATATTCATGATTAAAGCAAGATTACAGTGTCTTCCAACAAACTATAATTTGGCAACATGTATCCATCAAAGCATGAACCCTACTGTATATTACACCCAACTCAGCAGAAAAAAGAAACGGTTGCTCACATACTAAATGGATGCTACAATTATAAAGGACTGTATGTGGACAGACATGACCGTCTGGTTGATCTGGTTGCAAAGGACTTGCAAAAGGTAATCTATGGACATGATAGTAAGATTTACAAGCATAGCACTGTACAATTTAACTGGTTTCATCATAACACATCTGACAGTGATTACTCTAAAAACATCCCAAATACTCCTGATATTGTAATTGTAAATGAGGTTATGAAATCTGTATGTTTGAGGTTGGCTGCTGTTTTGACCTGTATATGGATACTTGCTACTATTCCAACTATTGAAATATCAACCACTGGTAGATCTCATTCACCAACTTGGATACAACTGTAGATTGTATCTATGGGGTCACGAGCCTTTGGCTATGCTGCTCCTCCTCGTTTATGGAGCTCTCTTCCGGCAGAAGTTCGCAACAGTTTTAGTCTCTCAGTTTTTAAATCTCGACTTAAAACGTATCTGTTTAGGCAGGCTTTTATGTGATTTAATGTTTGTTGCCATACTGGATTGATTGTTTACTGTCTTTTTTTTAATGAATTTTGTAAGGTGTCTTTGAGTGCCATGAAAGGCACCTTTAAATAAAATGTATTATTATTATTATTATTAAATTAATAATTCTGGTATTTGGAAGTTTAGGCCGTGTCCATAAGAGTGTGATCAGGAGGGCTGCAAAAAAAAGGAGGCAAAATTCTGCTGTTTCAGCCATCGGGAGCATGCAGACATGGAGACGGAGATGTGTGTTTATCCTTAATGTGTTAGGGTTAGGGTTAAGGACCTGGACAAGTGTGTTAGCCATGAACTGTAGATCTGTCACCTTGTCAAAGACCCTTCCCAGAGTATTAGGATCTTGTTTTCTTTGTAATGTCTTTCAGATCCAAATAAAAGCATTCAAGTGTGTAAGTGTGTGTGTGTGTGTGTGTGTGTGTGTGTGTGTGTGTGTGCGTGTGTGTGTGTGTGTGTGTGTGTGTGTGTGTGTGTGTGTGTGTGTGTGTGTGTGTGTGTGTGTCCAGGCACAGAGTGTGTCCTTCATCAGATCCGGATACGGCCTGGATCCGGCGGACTGCGGTAAACCTCGGGATAAACAGAGAGACTAATATTAGCGTAGACACCATCCTTCTTATGATGTAACGAGTTCATCAGGATTCATGGGAAGTGTTCCCGTTTTTTTTAATGTTTGCATTATCAGCATCATCATATGAATCTGGTATTAATATGGAAGAATATACCACCTCTGTTATGGATTACATCAAATTCTGTGTGGACAGTGTTAGTAAAATCATCCTTGTGTTCCCAAACCCAAAACCCTGGATGAACAGGGAAGTACGGCCGTTCTACAGATGCAGCGACACACAGTAACGCCAGCGGGAGTTAGCGACGGCATCAAACGCAGTGTAAGACTGGAAGAGCTGAATAAGTGGGCATTTCCTATTAAATATGGAGAGTATTATTCTGTGATAAAAGCCATTCCCACAGGTCTAATAATGTTAATGAGGAGCCATATGTTGTCCCTTAACATTTGTAGAATTGAACCCATACTTTATTTAAATGGAGTGGACATTAACAGTAAAAAGTGCTCCAATAAATTTATTAGAAGTACATTTTATAAAAATGGATCTTTTCAGCCTAGAGGGAAATTTTTCTGGAATATTTGCTTCATAGAGATTATTTGGAAAAAAGCTTGGCTGCTTCCCTTTCGGTTTTGTACATTTAACAAACATCAAGAAATACATTTGAAAGTACTTCATAATATTTATGTTAGTAACTATACTTTTTATGACACAATTTATACAATTTATGGATATTGATGAAAATCGTTCATTTTGTTTGGATCAGCCAGAAAAAAATTCTACATCTTTTCTTTGAATTTTATCATTCTAAAAAGTTTTGGGAAGATCTATCTATAAATTTTAAACAGAAATCTGGTTATAACTGAGAATGAACATCTAAAGAAAGAAAACTGCTTCTGTAAATTTTGGGTGATTTTCAGTTGTATATTGAGTCTCTCAAATGTATAGATAACAAAAATGTAGTGATTCAATTGTATTTGCTGAAGAATTGAAGCTAATTGAAAAGTGAATTAATATATATTGTTTTCTTTCTTTAAGTAGTACCAATTAATGGTTTCTGACTTTCTCTTAAATCATTATATTATATATAATAGAAAGTCTTTATCCCCGTTAATTTTATTTTTCTCTCAATTCTGTCTTTTTATTATTTGTTTTTTACTCATTTATTGTTAATTTGATTGCTATCTTTTTGGATGTCATGTTATTGTTGTAATTGTTGTATGTGATGTCTATTGTCTAATACAAAAGAACATGCGAACTACACATTTAATATCTCATCATCATGAACATCTCTCAGTGAACGTTGCATTGCACACATCAAATATAGCTCATCCCAGATCTCTCATCAGCACACGTGCAAACATACTCTGACTTCACAAAATACATTATGAAATTATTATGAAAATGAATCAAGAAAAATAATACTAAAAAATAACATTAAACAGTAAATTTTTAGCCTTCACTGTAACAGATAAAATATATTTAAAGAGTTAAAAAGAATAATCAAACATTCGCTCACTTTTAATGATGCTCAGATATCAATAAAACCTTTTTCATTTATGGAGTCGTATTATGAAATAACGAGGTAATAGATATGAGAAAATGTATTTCATTTAATCTTGTTGTGTTGCGTAAAAGGAAAGACAGTAACGCTGAGACAGTAAATACAGCCAAAAAATGCAGACATGCTTCAACAATGCCAGTGATTGACGACGCATGTGGGAGGAGATCTGGACATCACTAGTTACACGGGGAAGAGTTAAACAGCTCAGAGTTAAACACCGCTCGCACTGACAGAGAGATATAACACTGCAGCAGTGTTCAAGCTAGAGCGATTATTAACAGATTAATAAAGTAATGGAGTTTTAGGTTTTATAGAAAGCTTCATTAATCAGAAGAATAATAGACTTTTAAATACAACTCTTCCTTTTTATAATATAAATGTGTCATGAAGTGTGTAAACATGCACATGTAATGAAGGCTTTCCCATAAAGCGCTCAAGTCTCGAGTCACTGGTGTTGTACGACTGGAGAAACTGGAAGAACTGGAAGAGAGAGAGACTCATCTGAACTCTCTTGCTTTATTAACATCGCCAGTCGAGACACGATCACACTTGAGTTGATCACAGAAGTAACCCAGAAGGTAATAAGGGTTATAAGAGTTTAGAGATATCTTGCACACAGAGGAGGATGTGTCTGTGTAATGCACATGTCATCCGGCCCTCGAAGAAGTAAACTAGTTACTAGTTATAAACAGTAACTGTAACTAGTAAACTCTGGAGACAGAGATCAATGCAAATTCCCATTGTTAGCATATCTTTAGGTTTTTTCTTGGTCTGAATATATAAAGAAATGTCTCGGCGTGATTTGTAATGAGATCGGCCCGTATCGTAATGTTGAATATCTTTCAGACACTCGGCATTATGGGATTATCATTATCATTATCTTGAATCAGGTATACATCTTTTACTCTTTATCTCTGAGCATTTGGGGCCAGTTGTTCAAAACATTTAATCTGGATCAAAATGATCCGGATTTGGAAATCCCATTTTTTCCTATTCAGGATCAGGTAATCCGTCTTACTTTTATGCCGGTTTTTCAAAGCAACATTGGACTGACTCACCCTGATCCAGATACACAGTTTTCAAGATTACCAAATCCGGATTACCAGTGCTCTGAATAGGACAACATATCCTTTAGCTATGTAAAGAACAGGTAGAAGAGCCAACATGGAGTGAGATGAGACAAACATGAGACAAAACACAAAAAATAACAAAAACATCCACTTCCATTCATAAATGTCTTTTATGACCCCTCATCTGAACCACAACAAATAAAAAACAATTATACATTGTGGATATTTTGAAAACGTCTTAAAACATTTTTTTGAATGAGGGACTGACTGGACGTATAGTATGCAATTGCATCTCTGATGATTGTTTCTTTGAAATGAATATACGGTGATGAATGACAGAAAAATGGAATATATTATTTTTGTTTGTTATTGAAATCTGTTTGGGGGATTATTTCATGGGGACAAGATCATTTTTATTTTTACTTTTCTTTACTGAATAGCTTTATTGGTAGCCTATGTCTACTTTATCCACTTTATCACTGTTACAACGGTTACACAAGTCAAGTGCAAAATATAAAAGAAGTATATATACACTAAATGATACAAAAGTATTATTTGACCAAATTTTAAAGTTTTACTACATTTTCTTCGTGGAATCCACCTTGAAATCCTACCCCCTGTTGGGATCAGGATAATCCTGTTTTTTTGGATCAAAGTTATCCAAATCATACTGACAAGTTTTGAACAACACAAACTGAAGGTTTGATCCAGATTAAAACTAGGATTGGATTCCATGATCTAATCTGATTTCAGACTCATTCTTTCCCTTTTGAACAACCCATTTTCAAGATTTGATTCAATCCGATAACCAAAATCCGATCAGTTTACCTTTGAACAACTGGCCCGTGATGTTATTGTATTGATTATCTTTGAACTGATTCTATAATTGGCATGAAACATTTACCTGACTAATAATAAATTGTTACATTGGGATTTATTCTGATTTACTCTGAAATGATTAACTTTAGTAGATTACGCTGTTACTGCAAATCTGTGTCAGATTAGTGACGGACTAACAGTTTTGAGTGGATCATATATACGGCACACCAACTGAGATATTATAGTTCTGGATAATATTTGGCTCTAAGTTTTTCTCCATTTAATATAATGTTACTCGAGTCAAGTGTACGTGAGAAACCACAGCATGACCAAACCAAAGCTACTATCAGAGAAGTAATATTGGTCGTCTTATATCTGTAGTAGTGATGACCACTGACTGGAGTAAACGTTACTTTAATTCAATATATATCCATGGTGGGTTCACAAAATATCTGAGATTGAGTAAGCGTGAAAGTGACCGTCTAAGATATTAGCCAATTACCTCTGTTTAGTGACCCGAAGCTGATGAGTTTGTGATCGTGGGCTCGCATGATATGAACAGCCGGTGCGAGGACCCTGTGCGACTCTGGCACCCGAGTGAACGAGGATAATAAGAGTAAAGAGTTAAACAGAATAATCAAATGTGTATATTAAACTATTATATAAATGACCATTCTAACCTAAATTCGAGGTTGTGATAAAATTGAGTCAGAAAAATGTTTAATTGGAATTAAATTACTTCGCACATGGAAAAGAGAGTAACGCAGTAAACCTTCACAAAGTTATCGGACACTGTCGTTGGACAGATTGGGCAGGACTTACAGCGTCAAGTCGAGTCTCAAGTCTTCTCTGATTATGACGAATCGAGTCACAAGTCATCAAATTTGGGACTCAAATTCAAGTCAAGTCAAAAGTCGTGCGACTCGAGTCCACAACTCTGTGACATGTAACTAAGCTTTGTTTACTGAGATCACATGACTTTGGCAGATTGATACACACTCCGAATCACTGGTTCGAATCAAATGATTTGCAAAAGTGAATGTGTGTTTGAAGTTTCAGCTCAAAATATCCCACAGATCATGTTTATACAATGTTGTAAATGCCAATTTTTGAGTGGAAGGAAAAACATGCAGTTTTCATGCATGTCTTTAAATGCAAATGAGCTGCTGCTGCTCCGCCCCCTTTCCAGAAGAGGGCGGAGCCTTTACAGCTCGAGCCTCCATACTCTGCCGCAGAGCCGGCCCTAGACCTTTGGGGGCCCTAAGCAAAATTTGGTTGGAGGCCCCTTTGACCGTTTAAAGTAAGGCCTAAAGAAAAGCAATGACTACCTTATAACTATACCATACTACACAGCTATATTATATCTACTATGTTTGATGTCTAACAGGAAAATTATGTTACCACTGAGCTGAATGGCAGTGCAAGACCGAACCCACACTGATGAACTTGCTGAATAAAAAGACTGATGAAGTGATTTTCACTGACCAAAGATAAATGTTTAATTGACACCAGAGTTTAAGAGGCACAAACTACAGCATATATGAACCAGGAATAGAAGTGGTTGATTGAGCTGCAATGAAATAAAGTAAAATAATTATACATAAAGTTAGACTTTTTTAAAATGCAGAAGGTTATCATTTTACAGCCCCTTTATATTCACCAACAGCTGGAGCTTTGCTTACTGGCAGCATATACTTTAATAGTGCTCCTGGAAAGGGGACATAAGGAGTAAATTAATGTTAGCCCTTTAGTGTAAGCCAAACTGGGTTTATATTGTTCTGTTAAATGCTTTAACACCACAGCAAATGGTATAGGTTTAATACTAAACCAATTTTATGCAGCATATTATTAGCATGTAAACAAATGTAGCAAAATTGATACAAGCACGATTTAGGCTAACGTTAATGTTAATATAAGACTTTTAGTGCAGATTATCCATACAGATATCGGAAAATTAAGCCTACAGGCTTACGTGCCTTTATCTTGTTTTTTCTCTTCTTTCAGCCTCTTTTTTTGCCGTTTTTCATGGCCAGAAAGATATTTGTGTTTCTTGTCAGACATCGTCGATTCGCTAATTGACACTGACTGACCAAAGTGACAACGAGTGACATCATAGGTCAGTCAGGGTCAAGACTCGCGCGCGCCCTCGCGGGGAGCTCCCAGCTGATTTGCCATAATAAAGAACTAATTAATAAATAACAACTCTGTGCTTATCATGATGCCTGATAAAGAGCGCTGTAGGCCCGTTTCTTTTTTATTCATTTATTTTATGTTACTTTTGTTTGCGATTTTTTTTTTTTCACTAGCTAGCAGTGACTCTAGGGGGCCCTCTGCTGGCCACGGGGCCCTATGCAATTGCAACGGTCGCATAGTGGCTTGGCCGGCTCTGCTCTGCCAAAAACTAAAACGTGTTTGGTTTTGATTATCGTGTCTATCGCCGTCACTGCAGTTCTTCATTATCATGAGTTTATTATCTGTGTTTTAAAGTCATTAGTCTAAACTTCTGATTTATGGTTTTGCAAGACACACATGAAGCACGAGCACAGAAAGCTGGAGTCAGGCGGAGCGTCCCGAGAGTATTAAACTAAGCTCTCTTTCACTCTTAAGCCCAATTTATACTTCTGCGTCGAACTCACACCGTAGCTACGATGAGGCTTTGTGTAGCGCGCGTACCCTTCGGCGTACCCTGACGTGCACCGCTCCAAAAATGTAACAATGCGTCAATTCTACGCGGACGCAAGCGCTGTGATTGGTCTGCTAGAGCCCCTCCCTCAGGGTTCACATGCTCCCTCTCCATGTGTAATTGCGCGTCAACGCGGACAACGACGCAGAAGTATAAATGAAAACCAACGCGTAGTGTATAGCGTAGAGGCTCCAGCGTAGGTCTGACGCAGAAGTATAAATCAGCCTTTATTGTGCTTAAACTGACAAATACACACAAAGTTCACAAAATCAAGTCACCTTTATTTATACAGCACTTTTTACAACACAGAGTTTCACAGCAGCTTTACAGAGATAACAGGAAAATAATGCAACAAAGTTTGTTTCTAGAAGAAAATAGCATCACAGTCCAGCTGAAGTAAGTTCAATGATGATTCATTTTTGTTGTAAAACGGTTTCATCGTCCAGCTCAGTTCAGTTCTCATATAATGCTGTCAATGCAGGAGATCATAATACTGTTGAATATTAACTATCGTTTTAGCATCAATTTCGCGCTGTGCGCATCAGTGATCTCTGTGCTTGAACAGACATGAGCACGGAAAATTGCGTTAAAATGCCCGTCTTGATGAGTTTCCTCGTAAACACAGTCAGTTATAAGTTGTAAACAGAAAGAAAACGGATGCTTGTCATTAACGGTATTAAATATGCGCATTCGTCTTAAAGTGACAGTAGCCTAATAAACCCACAACTGTTTGTGTCACCAAAGTTAATTAAACAGCAAAAGACAACGAGAAAATCCCTTTTGTAGCTTTAACAAAGATAAACTATATTAACTATCTGAATCATTATTGATTTATACAGTGAAGACTAAGCAGTGTTATTTTATATTTGATAATTCAATATCTGTACCTGAATATAGTTAATTTACCTGAAAAACATAAAGCGCTGTTTATTTCATCTGTCTTTGTTCTATTGTATTCATCTATGCTTGCAATTTCTTTATTATTTTCAATGCAGATTCACAACCGTACAAAATTACCCCAATCGTCATAGAATTATTAATTCTTTACAAATAGAGATATTAAAATCATCAGGTGAAATTGTTTTCATAACGCAATATATATTGCAGAAAAACAAAATATCACAATGTCAGTGTTTTCCAATATTGTGCAGCTCTAATATTAAAAGTCCCAAACTAAGAAAACCAGAGTATAAAAAATAAAAAAGGAGTGAGTGGATTTTTACCATTATATGATGATTTAGACACCATTGTGTTCAAACTCCTTATAACAGTAATTTTGCACATAATCACATACATATACATTTATAATGTGTCTGATCAGTTAAAGTGTGATATCGTTCAAATTTACATCCATAACATTCATTATCTTCTAATTTCAGCCTCTTAAAGTAAAATATTTCACAACACAAATACATTTATAATGGACACCTCATGGAAATATGAAAAATATAGTAAATTTTCCTCTTATTGATATCGACCCATCAGTGCATGTTATTATAAAGAAGCACAATGTTTGTCTTCATAATCTTTCATCATAAAGTAATAACTTGCTTTTATTAATTTAGCTGATGCTTTTATTCAGAGCAACTAATGATGAAGAACTTCTAATAAAGACTTAAAGATCCTCATCGTTCAGAGCTGTGGATGATGATGTTCTCAGCTTTATAGACACTGAAGGGTTAATATTCAGTTTCTGATCAGGTGTGTGTGTGTGTGTGTGTGTGTGTGTGTGTGTGTGTGATACAGGCGAGTCCTTCAGTGTGACTGTTTCTCATATTTTCACGAGGTGTCCATTATTAATTAATTGCCATGAAATATTTTACTTTCAGAGGCTGATATGAGAATATGATAGTGAATGTTATGGTAGTAAATTTGAACTATAACTGATCAGCTCACAGTATAATTATATTGATGTGATGATTATGTGAGGCTGAATTACAATAAACAACATTATTTACAGTGTTTCTCCTCCTGCATTGAGGGCCTTCTTCCGTCAAAAGATTTTTCCTTGAGAGATTGAGGTTCTGTGAGAGATCCTGTGGAGAACAGCAACAAAACATCCGTCAGAAACGGAATAATATCGTGTCATGAATCTGTCAATCTGAACCTTTAACTTTAATTGTGTGAAGGATCAATAATTCAAGATGTTTTACACACATCATCATAAAGTTCACATGTATATTATGTAGGGAATATGTGGGATAATTGTTCATTTCTGTGCATTGTTATATAGACACAAACTGAAGTTTTCATCACAAACAAAACTTTTCCACTGTTAATGCTCATAAGAAGAGAAATGTCAATCATACATCATCATAGAGAGTGTGTTATTAATATTATAACGGCCTGATTTTGAGAAGTCGCCATAAATCATTCAATCTTCCCAGTAAACAAAGAAATGTTACGAACGTTTGATAACATTTATGAAAACATTATTTCTGAATGTCTTTTTTTATTGTTTTAAAAATATTATTCATGTTTGTGAAGGTCAGCGTGAAGAGAACGTTCCATATTATAATTTTACAAACATTATGGGAGCGTTATTTTGAATGTTGAATGTTTTGAAACAAATAACAAGTATTAACATTTAAAAAACACGAGCCAAACAACCAACTGAAAGCTTTCAGAAAAAAGTTCCATGAACGATGTATAAATAATGTTTTTGTGTTAATGTTTTCAGAACATTATTAAAGACAGGAACACTTTGAATGAACGTTATATTAATGTTACTGTAAGAACGTTTGATCATAATCTGGAGAATCTTCCCAGAACGTTCCCTGTTATTATAAAATCCTGGTTAAACTGTGATCATACACTGACACTCGACACTGTTCCTCTGTGGGGTTTAAATGTGTCACAGATATTAATAATGACATACAATAATACAATATACATAGACTTTCAGTTTAAGAGCAGAATTCACTGAATAATTATTAATATAAAATCACAGAGAAAACAAGCGTTTGTCTTCAGTGATGACATGAAGGTCAGATTAAAGATTATAAATCAACTGTTTTTACCGCTTAGAAGTCCAACCATAAGCAGTGTAGATTTAGGTTTAATATCACAATCCTCCAGTGTCTGATGATCCATGTAATCGTCATCTATAAACACAACGAATGCGTGAGAAACAGTGAACATCAGTGTATAATCCTCATTAAGAGCTAAACACGATCATTTCATCATTAAGAGGCTTTTCCAATAATTAACACAGCTTTACTATAAATATCATATAACCAACAAATGTTATTTCATAAAATCTTCTTGTAGTTCAGGGTCTTTGGGTCGATCAGAACTGATTAATAAACATTCAAATGTTGATACAGTTTTTCCTGTTAATATCACTTTCGTATACGAGAATAAATAATGTTATTTTAAAATGAGTCACAGAAACACAAATGGATATTAACACATAACTCTGAAGAGTTGGACTTACTTTGCCCTGCGCCATCGAGTCTTCTGAACTCTTCGATCATGTTCTTCAGATCCTCCACAAATAACGTTACTGATATTGTCTCTCCGGTAAGGTTGTTTACAAAACTTTCGCACCTCATTTTGCCGAATTAATGTAGAATTTGATTGATGATTATAAAATGCCTTCCGCTGAGAGATAGACTCCGCCCACTTTATATAACTCTCTTGCGGAAGTGATTTCCTTTTTGCTATTTAATTATTTATTTGATTGTTTATAATTTTCAATTAAAAAAAACATTTGATTGTCATAACATGATTTGTGCGTAAGTAAAATAAATAAATAATAAAAATCAGTATCACCACCAAAGTTGAGTATGTAGTGATTAATATAGTTTTAATATAGGCCTAGTCTTTTTTTTTTTTTTATTGTACATTTTTTTCCATTGTACGTTTCTTTTTAAGTTCCATTACCAATACTGTATTTCCAGTCACTGCTAATGGAAAGTCATGTTGAAGTGTGTCCTGCAGGATCCAGATTTACCGATGAAGAAAATCCTCCTCACTGTAACCGTGCATTTATGGTAATGTGAGGTAAATGAGAACTGCGCATGTGCGTAGAGTGTCAGTAATACATGTGACAGGTGAGGAGAAGAGATAACCGCTCTACCGACTTTTGTGCTCTTTCTTTTATTTCCCTTTATATGTGTGACCAGAGTTGAATGTTTATTTGTATACTTTTTCTCACTCAATCCCCATGTATGTGGACGAGTGTGACGTTTAAGCCATTTTATTAAACCTGGGGAAAATACGCCATCTCTCTCTCGTGCATCTTTTCCTCCAACACACATATTAAAATTCTCTCTGGGCAACATCGTCTCAACTTTGCGTTACAACCAAGCGGCAACCTCACTGTCTCTCTCTTGAAACCAACACGGAAGTGAATTAAACTGCAATTCATCGCCTGGCCGCTTGAGGCTGACTGCAAAAGTGAGCCAAATCTGTATCTCCCCCATGTTAAAATGCCCAACTTTACCGCAGAAAAAAATATGTTTACAGCCTGGTGCCTTAAGATGTTTTGGTCTATACAGCTAATTTTACCCTTCATGACAACTGTGAGGGGGGTGATTTTTTTTTTGAACTCATCCGTTTAAATTATATTAAGCCTTAAAATGCTGCATAATCAAGGGCGTGGCCACTTGAGTGACAGGTGGATTGCCGCTGCTGTTACTAGCCGTTTGTCTGCTCTCTGTTAGCCATCATATCACCTCAGCTGATTGAACTTGAACTTGCTGAACTTGTCATCTCTGCCGTGTTTGTACTTTTTTCGGGATTATTTCATACAGTTTATTACACGCCGCCCTTACCTTCGCCCACGCCGTTGGATTCCGTCGTTGTCGAGTGTCGAGAGAACAACCAGCGCTGTTCTTCAGTTGTTTTCCTCTGTGAACATGCACTCATGGATGTCTGACAATATCGTTGCTTTTTGGAGTTCAGATTTAAAAACGCCTAAGATATAGAGGCCACACTCGTTCTGCGGTACCGTTGATCTTACGGAGCAGATAGACTATAATATGCTTATTTAACTTTTTAGTGTTCAATAAAAAGTACCGTCAGATTAAATCCTGCAGGTGTCAGTGCTTTCTATTCGTCCCTTAAAGGGAAGTTCCCTTGAACTTCTTAGGTAATATCTATTACCCCTTTTCCACCAAAGCATTTTGAGAGCCGGTTCGGAGCCGGTGCCTACTCGCGAACCAGTTCTTTGTGTTTCGACAGCCAAAGAACCGGTTCTCGGCCAGGAAAACTGGTTCCAAAGCGGCACCAACTCTTTGCTGGACTAGAACCAGAGAACCGTTCTTTTACAACGTCATGCTTACGTCGGGGTCTGGGGGCAGGGTTATATGTGCTCTAAACATCTTTTCTGACCGCAAAGCCAGGAGAAACATTTGCAGAAACACGATGTAGTCCGCCATTGTAATTGTTATGCTTGAAGTTGGCGCAAGCGTTTCTAGCTTTTTTTATTATTTTTATTATTTTATTTAAAACATTATGTAAGCAAAGAAGAAAACAGTCACAATATAGAACAAATAAACGGAAATAAAAAAAGACACAAGACAGGGCTACATAACTAATCAGAAAAGATTACATATCAAAGGAAAAGATTAAAAGACTTACATATTTCAATTGTTTTTAAAGCCTTCTTGGTACACGAGTTAGAGATAATCCCAAAGTCATGTTGTACTTGCAAGCGTTTCTAGCTAAGACGTACAGCGACGTACACACTGACGTAACGACGTCGTTCGCTGGGCGCTCTAGTCAGTGGAAAAACAAACAGGTTCTGAGAAGGTTCACAAGTTGAACCAACTCCGAACCAACTTTGAACCAGCACCAGTTCCGAACCAGTTCTTTTTTGGTGGAAAAGGGGTATATCAGAATTTAAAATGGACTGAATAAAGCTCTCTACGAACTTGACGTGCGATGCCGCGCTGACTGACATGTATGCGCATGAATCACTGTCACACACACGCTCAGAGCAAATAATGTAAGTTACTGCATGAGAATAATAATGCATCACAATACACATAGTCTCACGGTTAGTTATGTCTTTTAACTATTATAGTATTTCAAAGGGCAAAAACATGAACTTTAACTATTGGCTTTAGGTCTACTTCTTTAAGTCAGCTGTCACTTTAGCGTGAGGCCAGTAGCACATTAGCTCTTAGCCTGAGCAAACTCGAGCAAGGCGGGCGTAGTTTCAGCATCCAGGCACCTTAACTCCACCCACGTCCCGCCTTTTTGCCCATTTTCGTTTATCCGGGAGTGACGCACTGTGATGCGCTTCCAAGATGGCGACGAGCGACTCCGCCCACTTTAGGCTTCAAAAACGCTCTTCAGAAACCTACGGGTGACGTCATGGACACTACGTCCATATTTTTTTACAGTCTATGGTTACAACACTTGAGATTAATGACGACGATATATGTATTATAATAAAACGACAACGGCTACACACTCTTGATAATAGGCTTGTTTGAGATTAGCAAAATCTGCGCAGAACCGATCACCTGTGATCAGCGCGTAGTGCATGCCGGTTAGAAATGTGTTCTTTATTTTATTTCATTTTTTTATTGAAATACATACATAAATAAACTATACATAAATAAATAAAGTACATGCATAAATAAATCATATCCAGTGGGGTCTGCAAAGTCCAGCAAGGCTAATCAACAAGCAGTCTAATTCATAGCATCACTTACAGTTATTATGAGCTCCAATTTCATTCAGTCACGTGATGTCACAAGTGTTGAATATATCTGCACAGTCTTCAGAGCTTTATAGTGCTTTGAATATCTTATGGAGTCCAAGTATTCATTGACTTCACTCTCAAACACAGGAAAGAAGGGTTTAGAGCCCCTGAACTTACATTTATGGATGTGATATTTAGCGAGTAGAAATAAAAGATTAATAATGAAATACTTTACTTCCTTGTCCGTTTTAAGGTCGACCACACCAGAGAAAACATCTTTAAAGCAAAATGAGAAATCCGTAACGAAAAAGGTTTGGATAAATTCAAGGACATCTGACCAGAATTTTTCTGTGTACGAACATTTCCAAAATAAATGGCAAATATCTTCATCTGACCTTTTACAGAAAGAGCATTCAGATTCAATATCTGGTTTATACCGCTTAAGCACACACTTTACTGGGTAGAATCTGTGAATTAATTTAAACGCAACTTCTCTCACTTTATTAGTAAGCATATATTTGAAAGGCAAACACCAAACGTTTTTCCAAGGGACATTCTCTATTAACCTGTTCCAATATGGGATTATATAAGGAATAGTAACAATATCTTTTTGGTATAAAGTCCTAATAGTTTTATTTTTCGTCTGGTGCACCGCAGAAAAGCATAGACTCCCCACAGAAGTATCAGATAAATCCATATTGTGAGTCAGTGGCCATGGGAAACTAATGCCTCCCAGCAGCTTTCTGATAGCAGAAGGGATTGCATCAGAGACAAGTGCATACTCCTTAACGGAAACAGGAATTTGAAATCTGAATAACTGTACAGTCTGCCACTTGTGTCATAGAGTTGGCCAACAAGTAAAATATTATTCCTGTACCAGTTTTCAAAAAATAAAGATTTGTTTTTGTTGAGAATGTCCTTATTATTCCAAATGTAATAATGATGAGGCGAGAAGTTATGTTTAAATAAGAGAGACCAAGCCAAAAGCATGTGTTTATGAAAATTGGACAGTTTTATTGGGATTTTGCTAATATTATAATTGCATAATAACAGAAAATTCAAGCCACCGATTTTAGAGAAAATATAGTTTGAATAAAGTTCCAAAGTGATGTTGGATTGCTAAAGAATTGTCTGAGCCAGTTGATTTTGAAGGTATTGCTTAAAGTTGTGAAGTCCAAAAAGTTTAAGCCCCCACACTGATTTGTGTTCATTATTACAGACTTTTTGACATAATGAGTTTTGTTTTTCCACACGAAATTAAACAACATATCGTCAATTCATTTCGATACCTTACAATCAACATCCAAAGAGGACGCCAAATAAGCAAGTCTGGAAATTCCCTCCGCTTTTGTCAGTAATACTCTTCCTCTCAAGGATAAGTCTCTTTGTAGCCAAGAGTTTAACTTTTTTGTTGTTTTTTCAATGATTGGGCTAAAATTTAATGGACTTCTTATATTTTGGTCTTCAGTTATTATTGTTCCCAGGTATGTAACCTGATCCTTCACAAGAATGCCACATATGTTTGAAACATCACAATCTTTAACTGCCATTAGTTCACATTTTTTTAAGTTTAATTTGAGACCCGAAGCTTGTGAAAATCCTCTGATCAACTCTATCGCAAGGGAACTTCAACTATTGGCTTTACTTCTTCAAGTCAGCTGTCACTGTAGCGCGAGGCCAGTAGCATATAGCATTAGCTTCTCAGCCTGAGCTAACTCTTTCGTGTTGAGCTAGGGGGCGTGGTCTCAGCTCCACCCAAGCCCCGCCTCTTTGCCTCTGTTATCCGGGAGTGACACTGCCAAGATGGCGACGCCGGCTCCGCCCACTTTAGGCTTCAAAAACGCTCTTCAGAAACACTACGGGTGACGTCACGGACACTGCGTCCATATTTTTTCTATGGATTCAACACAAGAAAAAATGATGGCTATCTTAGGTTAGCATGTACGGTGAGCGGCAAGGGACATAATCGTCAGCCATGGGTTTAACATGCAATCAAACCTGTGTGACCATAGAAAACATTATTATTATAATCTTTTATTTTTAATTAAGAATGTTTAATATGAGAGAAAAATACGGAGCCCCTAAAGGAACAAAAAATATAAGATGAGAAAATAATGTCAAGTGTTTTTGCGTTTTCTCGAGAAACTTTGCGTTCGCTCGCAAAACAATTGTTTTCCGCCAAGAAACTTTCACTCGCATAAAGCTCAAACGGTTTTGTGAGCAAACGCAGTTTCTCGCAAAGTTTTTGAAATATAACAGTAAAAGAAGTAAATTAGATCAACCTATATTAAATATATTTATAATTTTTAATTTACAATTTAAATTTTTTTTTACTAAACCTGCCAATTAAAAAGAGCGTAGAAGAAGTTGTTAAATTAACAGCCTTTGTTACGCAAAGATATTTTTTTTATGGACTGACAAAGAGTAAATTGTTGGAATATTTTCAACCTAAAATAAGTGTATTGGAAATGTCAATCAACAAGATGAAGTGTTTAGTGAACAATTTTTGTCCAGTAAAGGGTTGAGGAGCCGACCAATGAAAAGTTCCCAGCATGCTCCTCTCATGAATATGATTAAATACTCGCTAACTCTGCATTATATGGAACATATGTACACACTACTATCATTACATATAGAGAAACTAGCTTATGCCACTGATGTATGACAATATGCATCAAATATTAAAAGGAAAAGCAGAGACTTCAGTTTGTAACCAGCGCACAGAAAGCCTGTAGCTCCAATAGGAATAAATCAATATACAATCACTCAGTGACCCTTCTGGTTCTTATAAAGTGATGACTGGTCTGATCACGTGTGTGTGTGTGTGTGTGTGTGTGTGTGTGTGTGTGTGTGTGTGTGTGTGTGTGTGTGTGTGTGTGTGTGTGTGTGTGTGTGTGTGTGTGTGTGTGTGTGTGTGTGTGTGTGTGTGTGTGTGTGTGTGTGTGTGTGTGTGTGTGTGTGAAATGTACAGCCGCTGTTACGAGTGAGCACATCGACCTTCTGATCTAATAACCAGAGAATAAAGAAAACATGATAGAAATAACAGACTACATCAAATTACGTTAAACTTTAAAGAAAATATATATTTTAAAACTCAATTGTTATTGACTATGAGGTCCGGCAACAAGAATAAATAATCTTTTTGATGTATTGAATCATTTGCTTGATGAACTGATTCACTGATTCTCAGCGCCACTCTGGCGACTCCTGCTGGTCAGAACAGTGTAATTACAAGCAGAAACATGCATGAAAACACATTTTACAAACAACTAATAATGTTTAATTTAAGCTGTAATCCATTTATTACAATTAACAAATCATACAACATCATTAAATATGAGGGGTCTTTATAATACGTGATATTATATTAAATTGTAGAGTTTGTATTGTTTGTTTAATGGGGAGCTTGATTAATTAGACCAATAAGAGACTTTTAAATACAACTCTTCCTTTTTATTATACAAATGTGTCATGAAATGTGTATAAATGCACATATAATGAAGGTAGGCCATAAAGACTGCCCAAGTCCGGGAAACAGGCTCAAGTCTCGAGTCATTGGTGTCGAAGTCGAGTCTCAAGTCTTCTCTGATTATGACGAATCGAGTCACAAGTCATCAAATTTGGGACTCAAATTCAAGTCAAGTCAAAAGTCGTGCGACTCGAGTCCAAAACTCTGTGACATGTAACTAAGCTTTGTTTATGACTTTGGCAGATTGATACACACTCGAATCACTGGTTCGAATCAAATGATTTGCAAAAGTGAATGTGTGTTTGAAGTTTCAGCTCAAAATATCCCACAGATCATGTTTATACAATGTTGTAAATGCCCATTTTTGAGTGGAAGGAAAAACATGCAGTTTTCATGCATGTGTCTTTAAATGCAAATGAGCTGCTGTTGCTCCACCCCCTTTCCAGAAGAGGGCGGAGCCTTTACAGCTCGAGCCTCCATTCTCTGCCGAAAACTAAAACATCTGTTTGGTTTTGATTATCGTCTCTATCGCCGTCACTGCAGTTCTTCATCATCATGAGTTTATTATCTGTGTTTTAAAGTCATTAGTCTAAACTTCTGATTTATGGTTTTGCGAGACACACATGAAGCACGAGCACAGAAAGCTGGAGTCAGGCGGAGCGTCCGAGAGTATTAAACTAAGCTCTCTTTCACTCTTATTGTGCTTAAACTGACAAATACACACAAAGTTCACAAAATCAAGTCAAGTCACCTTTATTTATACAGCGATTTTTACAATATAGATTGTTTTAAAGCAGCTTTACAGAAATAATAGAAAAATAATGCAACAATGTTTGTTTCTAGAAGAAAATAGTGTCATAGTTCAGCTGAAGTAAGTTCAGTGATGATTTATTATGGTTATAAGTTGTAAACAGAGAGAAAACGGATGCTTGTCATTAACGGTATTAAATATGCGCATTCGTCTTAAAGTGACAGTAGCCTAATAAACCCACAACTGTTTGTGTCACCAAAGTTAATTAAACAGCAAAAGACAACGAGAAAATCCCTTTTGTAGCTTTAACAAAGATAAACTATATTAATTATCTGAAGCATTATTGATTTATACAGTGAAGACTATGCAGTGTTATTTTATATTTGATAATTCAATATCTGTACCTGAATATAGTTAATTTACCTGAAAAACATAAAGCGCTGTTTATTTCATCTGTCTTTCTTCTATTGTATTCATCTGTGCTTGCAATTTCTTTATTATTTTCTATGCAGATTCACAACCGTACAAAATTACCCCAATCGTCATAGAATTATTAATTCTTTACAAATAGAGATATTAAAATCATCAGGTGCAATTGTTTTCATAGCGCAATATATATGGCAGAAAAACAAAATATTGCAATGTTAGTGTTTTATTAGATCTAATAAACAGCTCTAATATTAAATGTCCCAAACAAGAAACAGTCAGATTATAAAACATAAAAAAGAAGTGTGTGGATTTTTACCATTATATGATGATTGTTTACACATATTTGTGTTCAAACTCCTTATAACAGTAATTTTGCACATAATCACATAGATATACATTTATGTGTGTGTGTGTGTGTGTGTGTGTGTGTGTGTGTGTGTGTGTGTGTGTGTGTGTGTGTGTGTGTGTGTGTGTGTGTGTGTGTGTGTGTGTGTGTGTGATACAGGCGAGTCCTTCAGTGTGACTGTTTCTCATATTTTCACGAGGTGTCCATTATTAATTAATTGCCATGAAATATTTTACTTTCAGAGGCTGATATGAGAATATGATAGTGAATGTTATAGTAGTAAATATGAACTATAACTGATCAGCTCACAGTATAATTATATTGATGTGATGATTATGTGAGGCTGAATTACAGTAAACAACATTATTTACAGTGTTTCTCCTCCTGCATTGAGGGCCTTCCTTGTTCATTAGATCCAGTAGAACCAGTAGATCCAGATCCGGTGCTGGACAGTGGACCTGTGAGAAATTCTGTGGAGAAGAAAACACAAAACATCCGTCAGAAACTGAATAATATTGTGTCATGAATCTGTCAATCTGAACCTTTAACTTTAATTGTGTGAAGGATCAAACAAAACTTGTGCACTTTTCCACTGTTAATTCTCATAAGAAGAGAAATGTCAATCATACATCATCATAGAGAGTGTGTTATTAATATTATAACGGCCTGATTTTGAGAAGTCGCCATAAATCATTAAATCTTCCCAGTAAACAAAGAAATGTTACGAACGTTTGGTAACATTTATGAAAACATTATTTCTGAATGTTCTTTTTTTATTGTTTTAAAAATATTATTCATGTTTATTACATGGCTTGGTTGAATTCTAATGTAGAATGCGCTCTGTTATTTCTTGATAACTTCCGCTGCTAAGTATAACACCGTTGCCATGAAAAACAGAGCGTTGCCATGGATTCTTACCGTAGAGACAGAACGGACTATTTTCTTTAGCGGAAGTAATAGCCTACAATAGTTTTTAAATCAATAAACTCCCTTTTAAATCAATATTTTGTGTAAAATTATTGATTTATTTGGTAGGTAGCCATGTAATAAGCGAGATAATGTAGAGCGAGGCGGTTGTTATAGCGAATACAAACCCTTCAGGCTCCGCTTCGCGTCGCGTCGGGCTCATAATCAGCCTGTCCGGTAGGTTTGTATTCGCTATAACAACCGCATCGCTCTACATTATCCCTTTATGTGAAGGTCAGCAAAACATTAAGAGAACGGTCCATATTACAATTATACAAACATTATGGGAACGTTACTTTTGAATGTTTTGAAACAAATAACAATAATTAACATTTAAAAAACACTAGCCAAACAACCAACTGAAACCTTTCAGAAAAAGTTCCATGAACGATATTAAATAATGTTTTTGTGCTGATGTTTAGATAACATTATTAAAGATCATATTATGTTTAATGTTACTATTAGAATGTTTGTTCATAACTTTGAGAGAATCTTCCCAGAACGTTGTTATACCGGTTAAAACTGTGATACACTGACACTCGACTGCTGTTCCTCTGTGGGGTTTAGTTGTGTAACAGATAAATGACATCAAATAAAACAATATAGGCTACATAGACTTTCAGTTTAAGAGCAGAATTCACTAAAGAATTATTCATATAAAATCACTGCTATAGAGAAAACAAGTGTTTGTCTTCAGTGACGAAATGAAAGGTCAGATTAAAGATTATAAACTAACAGTGTTTTTACTTACTTTGATCTGCGCCATCGACTCTTCTGAGCTCTTCATCGGTCATGTTCTTCAGTTTCTCAGAGTCCACATCTAAGTAAGGGATAATGTAGGGCGAGGCGGTTGTTATAGTGAATAGGCTACAACATATACATAATAAATACATAGACGCCCTATTGGCTGCTGGAGCGTACGTCAATGGCGCCGCCAAATTGTGGAGGGCAACTTTCCCACACCTCTCATTACGGGAATTGAGAAAACTGGCTGCTTCGGAGCTAGTGTTGCCACGCCCCTGCTGAAAAATCCAGCTAAAACCAGCCTAAGATGGTCAGGCTGGTTTTGGCTGGTCTCCCAGCCTGGTCATAGTTGGTTTATCAGGCTGGTTTTAGAGGGGTTTTGAACACTTTTTTAGCTGGTCAGGTATATATTTAAATAATATTGCATTCATAGTGTAACTTAAGTGTCAAACTACTTTTCAGACATCAGAATCAGAATCAGAAAGAGCTTTATTGCCAAGTGTGCTTGCACACACAAGGAATTTGTTTTGGTACTGAGGCTTCCAGTGGACATATACAAATACAACAAGAAACATGAAACATAATACTACAAATTATAAGAAAAAAGAATAAAAATATAAATATATGAGAATAAAAGTATCACAGTTGGGTTTAGTCAGAATAGACATTTCCAGATTTACAGATTATGAACATATTTACAGTGTTTTGAATATTATAAATAAATAAATCTAAATATAAGTATCACCTGAGTTGTAGGATATTGCACTAAACAGTGGGAGTATTGCACTTCAGGCGTATGCCTTGGGAGATATGTTAACTGTTCAGAAGGGAAATGGCCTGTGGGAAGAAACTGTTCCTGTGCCGAGATGTTCTTGTGGCCAGTGATCTGAGTCTCCGTCTTGACGGTAACAGTTCCGTCAAGCATAAAGAATGATCACATTGTAACAATTTAAAATGTTATTTGTTTATTTATTTTTTTAAAGGTGGAAAGTATTAAGGAGACACACAAGTTTTGGGTGAGGGGGTGTCGATGAGTTAGAGGGGGTGTGTAGGGTGTGGGGGGGATGTAAATGTAGGTGTGCCACAGTGCAGATGTTTTGGTGCTGCTGTGTTTCTGTATAACTGTCAGTTGTTCTCCCCTAACTGCAGTCTTCAATGACACAATCAGTTTTATGTTTGTGTAATTTGTGAATGAAACTTAAAGTAAAATAAACCTGTATCAGATTATGTGTATCATGTGTTTTGTGTCTTAAGATATTGTACAGCTTATCTAGTTTTGCGATTACATATGACATTAAATTGGTCATTGTATAGAGACATTGTTTCACTTGTAATTTGTGAACAAGTCTATTCACAACTGAAACACTTATTAAAAATAAAAAAGCTGACTATACTTGGTCAGACAACTATGGTGAATGAGTTTGTTCAAACGATATTTGAATCTGAATCGAGTCCGGGCATGCTACAGATTTATGCTATAATTTATTTTAATACTTAATTTATTATAACTTAATTTAAAATTTTTTTATATAATTTTGTTTAATACTGTTCAGATATACTGTTGTATTAACAACTATAATAATTTAGGCTGTACCATCTAGCCAGCCTAACTATGATGCTAAAACCTTATCTGTGTATTGACTATGAAATCTGATTAATTTGTAATTAGGTAAGATGTTCATCAGCTTGGCCAGGCTGGGAGACCAGCTAAAACCAGCTACTTCCAGCTTAAACCAGCTAAGACCAGCCAACCAGCCTAGGCTGGTTTTAGCTGGATTTTTCAGCAGGGCCGTCCCGGTTTTTCCGGGATTGTCCCTTTTTTTAACAACCTGTCCCGGGAAATGTATACACTCTCCCGGGACACTGAATGTCCCGGTTTTCAAAAGGCTGTGAATATGTCCCGGTTTTCGCAAGTCTACGTGAGTATGTTCCAACAGCGCGCGCACGACAGAGAGGTAGAGAGCGAGAGACGTTGCGTGTGTGTGCTAGTGTGAGTGTGTGCTTCATGAAGCGCATGTAAAACAGCATTCCCTAAAGCCAGTCACACTTATGTGTGGATTATGTAATGCGTTTTTCATCCTTGTTTAATACTAATTTACTCCAACATGCTTGAAGCTTCCTCTCTGAATTCAGTGTGAGTTTAATGCATTTACATGTTATGAGCTCATATTTCCATAGATTCAGTCCTGGATCTTCATTCTTCATGTGAACCAGGACCTGTGAGAGAATGATTCATGATTTATATCTGTACATTTAATTGTGTGAAGTAGTGATAATTAAAGATCTTTTACACTAATACAGCCATGCAGAGACTTGGGCTATTGTTCATTTCTGCCTGTTTTTGTACACAAACTAAAAACAAATGTGAGCATTTCCACAGTTATTGTTCAGAAAAGAGATTTTCACTGGACAAATACAGTGCATGTCATATAGAGCATGTTATTACACACTAATGTAAACCATAAATATGAAGCGCAAAACTCATGAAACAGCACTGATGTAAACAAAGCAATGTTTTGGCCAAAATTCGATAGTAAAACATTTATTCATAACATTTAAAACATGTGAGAACACGGCTTGATATTCAAGAAAGTTGCATTAAACATGGAATTTTAAAAATACAGTAACACTACATTAATTAACCACATTAGCAATAAACATAACTAAAGTATTATTTAATGGACCTGCACATGAACTAATAATGAACAGTTAATAACACATAATAAATAGCCTACTTTTGTGTTCAGCAGAAGAAAGAAACTCGTGTTTGGATCAACTTGAGGGCGAGTAAACGACAGATCTTTTATTTTTGGGTGAACTGTCCCTTTAAGAGCTGTATATTGAAGGTTCTTTGGTCCCCCTTATTTTTAAGAGTGTATAACACAACATTATATAGGCAAATGAAGAAGAATATCTCGTACCTTTGAGAAGGAACATAGGCATTGACTAATGTATAGAAGCAGCACAGTGTCATTCGCATTAAACACCAATTTAAAAATGCAATAAACATAAATTTAACAACATTAAATGTAACATAAAACCCTAATGTAGCCTACATAACTGATTTGAAAAAAATGATAAAAACTATGAAGAAACAGTTATTTCTACAAAAGTATGTGAGGTGTGAAGTGTCACACAGGGAATTGTGGGAATGTAAATTTACATTTTTTTCACAGACTTGTTCTTTTTCACTTCCAAAAACTGTAAATTTAACAGTATTTCACTGTAAAATTATATTAAATGTACGGTTAGATCTATCCCAGTTATTCACTGTATAAAGTACAGAAACTTTCTGTTAACCATTAACAGTTTTTCACTATATCATTTTTACGTCTTTACCGTTAAAATCACGATAATTTTTTACAGTGTACATTTCAGTTCAGTTCAAATATTTATATTAATTTAGGCACAACTGTTTTCAACATCTGAGAAAACAACAATATCAGATTAGATCAGACACACTGAAATGTATTAATAAATGAGACGAACTGTCAGATATTCCAGCCTGGAATATCTGACAGTTTGTCTCATTTATTAATATTTATTACAGTTTAATTTCTCTTTCACTCTATGTAATGTTTTCCTGGAAACAGCTTTTCCTGCTCAGTCAGTGTGTCCTGGAATATCTGATAGTTCATCTCATTTATCAATACATTTCCAGGACACACTGAATGAGCAGGAAAAGCTGTGTTTCCAGGAAAACATTACATAGAGTGAAAGAGAAATTAAACAGTGTCCAAACCGCAAAGATGAAAATGATAATGTTAAAGCATTTTAGAGATGTGAAAGTGCCATGTTCCCTATATACTCATATTGAAAGGAAGCTGGGAGCACATAAATAGAGCCGTATTTCAGTCAGAGATTTATCCTCACTCGCTCCAGGAATATTCATACGTCTCTATTTACAGTCAGTTTGTGTGTCCAATTGATGGATGATTATATATTTTGATTGTTTAAATACTACATTGTTGCACTTTTGTTGTTATTTTTTTTTAAAAGTTTACAAATGATTTTGTTGCAGGCAGAAAACTGTTGAAATCTTCTGTGAGATTCATACATTCTGCACAGCAGATTTGAAATATTTCAGGTGAGTTTGATTTTAATTATTTACAAACCACATTATTCAACAAAATATGTTGAAGCTGAAATATGTGACTTACAACCCAAATATTGGGGATCCTGGAGATGTTTTGTGCCTGTTGTGCTTCAATAATATATGAGCAAAAATATTTTACATACTTCAGATTTGAACAATTACATTTAAAATCCTTTTCTAACATTGATGAGATTTCCTGAAACTTAGACATTAAATTATTGAAGACATTTTCTGTAATCAGCTTTAAATCAAGATGTTTTATTTTGAAAAGCGCTATACAAATGACTTACGTGAAATGCCTGTCTGGATATAATATAATATATATATATTATGGTGAAAAAATAAAGCACTGTATATTGTTAGTTCTTCATTATTATTACAGTAACCTGTTAAAATGCTTAATGTTCACAGGTGAAATGAATCAGCCAGACGAGACATCGGTGTCATTGCAGTGAGTATTTCTTGCAATGATTCAATGAGGAATACTGGAGCACAGTCTCTAACAGTATGGAGGTAGTTTTGTTTCTTTATTATTCAATCAAAAAATATATATTTTCAATTAAAAAAACCTTCACTTCAAGAAAAGAAAAACTTTTCAATCAAAGAAAAAAAGTAGGCTATTTGAATCCAAAAATATATTTGAGACTCAAAAAAATACATTTGAACACTGCTTTTCTTTGATTGAAAATGTTTTCTTTGATAGAAGTCCATTTTGTTTTGTTTAAAGCAACCTTTTTAATTGAAGTAACATTGTTTTTTGATTGGACCATATAATAGGTAGGACATTTGTGTCTTAATCATTCAATTCCAAAAAAGTTGTTTCAATCAAAAAAAATATTTTCAATCAAAGAAAAAACTGTTCAAATGCAAAAAAAAAAAAATAATAATTACCCCGTGAATAAAAAAGTATTGAAGAGAATGTGTTTTTCCGTTGTTTTTGTTTTTTTTATTTGAAGTGAAAAATTTTTAGAAGTTCAAATTGTTTTGATTGAATCATTTTTTTTTTTGAAGTGCAAAAAGTTTTGAAGTTCAAATTTTTTTGATTGAATCATTTTGACACAAACGTTCCGCAGTGGGCGGGTGCTTCTCTATTGGTCAGACATGTTTGATTGACAAGTGTCTACACCAACGACATCTTTCTGACAAAGAAGTCATGTTCGCCACTCGCCAGCAAGTGGAGGGAGTGGAACTAACTTAGTTCACGTTGAGGAATTTTTGTGATGGTGTTAGGTTAGATATCTAAATATATTCAGACAGGATAGTAAAGTGCGCGAACGGCTAGTTGATAACGTTCGCCGATGAAAATATTGAAAATATTTTTTTTGATTGAAACAACTTTTTTGGAATTGAATGATTAAGACACAAATGTCCTACCCATGTATGGCCCAAACACAAAAAAGATTACTTCAATCAAAGAGAACATTTTCAATAAAAATAAAAAAAAGTGTTCAAATGCAATTTTTGGAGTCTCAAATATTTTATTTGCATTCAAAAACGATTTTCTATATCTGAAAATGTTTATCTTTTCATTGAAGTAACTTTTTTATTGATTCTGTTGTTTGTTTGTTTGAAGCAACTTCTTTTTTGATTGAATGATAAAGACACAAATGTCCTACCTATTATATGGTCCAATCAAAAAACAATGTTACTTCAATTAAAAAGGTTGCTTTAAACAAAACAAAATGGACTTCTATCAAAGAAAACATTTTCAATCAAAGAAAAGCAGTGTTCAAATGTATTTTTTTGAGTCTCAAATATATTTTTGGATTCAAATACTTTTTTTCTTTGATTGAAAAGTTTTTCTTCTATTTAAGTGAAGGTTTTTTTAATTGAAAATATTTTTTTTGATTGAATAATAAAGAAACAAAACTACCTCCATATAACAGCTAATGAATTAACTAATGTTAACAAAAGAGCCCTTATACTAGGCATTTTTAGCTTAGTGTTGTTGTTAGTTTGCTATATTGCAAAAGTAAAACATGACCATTATAAATTGCATAATGATCAATAGAATATTTAATCTTAGTGGTGATACATAGTAAAATCATAAAACAGATTAAGCAAATGTCCAGTGCTGTCTACTTCTAATAATAAGTTTTGATGTTTCAGGAATCTCGAAGCTCTTAATGATGAACTGCAACGAAGCATTCAGAAACTGAACTCTGAATTTGACAAAAACCATTCAACGCTGCAGAGTAAAATAAAGGAACTGAAAGACATCACTGGAAATCTTGAAGCCTGGCACAAATCCACTACCGTGGGCAGTTTAGTGGGATCATCAATGGGAGCGGCTGGAGGAACCGTGGCTCTAGTGGGTCTGGGTTTATCATTCTTCACATTTGGTATTTCTTTAGCAGTTTCTGCTGTTGGTATTGGAGTCGGAGTCGCTGGAGGAATAACAGGAGCAACAGCGAACATCACTAACATGATCCAGCAGAAAAAACTACGTGGAACTATTGAGAAGATCATCAAGGATTTCCAGAACACAATCCAGCCAATAACTGACCATCTGAATAAAATTTCTAAAACCGTAGAAGAGCTTCAGAAGGAAGAGCAAGAGTTTTCTGTGCAAAATAAGGCAATAATGACAAGTGTGAGATCCTTGAAAACCGCTTCCAGCATTACTAAACTTTTAACTGTACTGCGCACTGCTCAAATTGGGAAAACAGCCGCAAAAGCTGCAAAAACTCTTAAGATGGTTGGGAGAGTAACTGGCGTAATCTCAACTCTATTTCTTGCTCTTGATGTTTACAGTATTTATTGTGATTCAATAGAGCTCTCTGAAATAAATCAACCAGAAAACAGCAGAAAAGCAGAAAACATTAAATCAGAAACTTTGAAGTTTGTTCATCAGATGAAAGAAACAGCCGCTCAATTACAGGAGACTCTGGATGAAATTAAAAGTGCCAAAGACGATATTAACAGAGAGTTACAGATCAGTTGAAAATGAAATTATGCCTGAACTTGGTATCATCAATTTGTTGACACTATAAAATCACACAGAAAGTGTGTGGTCATTGCTAGCAGGGTGTCGTGAATTATTGAAAGCTTATTCTTACATATTCTGAGATTTTCCACTGAGGATCTATGCTTTTAGGACTAGTGTTTCATACAAAGATTTTCATTTGCAGAAGATAGGGAGGAAAACGGAAATATGTGATTAACTAACAATGAAGAATACATTTTTACAGCATTTAATGTTCGTTAATAAAATGTTCACGTTAGTTCACATTAACATACAACTTTTGATCTTATACATCAGTAAATGTAGAAACTAACATTGAATCAATAAATGCTTTAGAAGTGTTTTTCACTCGTTCATGTTAGCTAATGTAAAGTGCTAATTATGCTATTAATATAATTAGATGATTGACACGTGTAGACAGATTTAAAAAAAAAAAAAGCATATTAAAAACACCACATAGACATATAACCAACATTAAAACCTGGATTTTCTCCACAGGGGGACTTTAACATTATTTAATATAGGCTATAATTTAGCCTAACTGTTTAGTTGAAATTGTTATTTGTATTGAAGATTTTAAAATATCTGTCAGTCTCTGTTTTTTTTCTTCTGTAAAATTATATATTTATACATCTTACATGAACTTACATGAACTTAGGCCTGTCCAAACACACTCTTATAGCGCTGGTGGAACAGCAGAACTACAGATGTCACATTAAAGCAGCGCTACATTAAACATACGTTATTATAGGCATTATAGGAGGTAATATGAAAAGAAAATGGCATCAAAACTGTCCTGGTCGAGTTTACAGGATAGATATAAACACAGTTAAAATTTCATTATTCATCAGCAGATCAAAACAATCACTTGGTATAATAATAATAATATTTATTTTATAGCGCCTTTCAGAAAACTCAAGGTCACTTTATAATAAAGTACAAATAAACATGACATAGAAACAATAAATTGAGATGGATAACATAATAGTGGTATAACATAGAGATCAAGTATAGCCTAGATGTGGGCAGTGGATATCTAAACTTTAAATAGCGATAGACTAAATTGCAGCATGTCCTTTGCAATAGTCTATATACAGTATAGGCCTACTTATATTTTACCCATATTTTTAGGCAGAACACAGTGCTGTAAATGTATGCATCGACAAGATACATTTTGAATTTTACATTTTTGACTGTTTGTCCGATCCGCTGTTCACTAAAGCACAACGATACCTGTGTTCCTTGTTGATCTGTGAATACTGATCGCTTTAGACAGACAACATGTTTAATACTGACGAACATCCAGACTTCAGTGATAAACATGTTCAACACTGACGAACATCCAGACTTCAGTGATAAACATGTTTAATACTGACGAACATCCAGACTTCAGTGATAAACATGTTTAATACTGACGAACATCCAGACTTCAGTGATAAACATGTTTAATACTGACGAACATCCAGACTTCAGTGATAAACATGTTTAATACTGACGAACATCCAGACTTCAGTGATAAACATGTTTAATACTGACGAACATCCAGACTTCAGTGATAAACATGTTTAATACTGACGAACATCCAGACTTCAGTGATAAACATGTTTAATACTGACGAACATCCAGACTTCAGTGATAAACATGTTTAATACTGACGAACATCCAGACTTCAGTGATAAACATGTTTAACACTGACGAACATCCAGACTTCAGTGATAAACATGTTTAATACTGACGAACATCCAGACTTCAGTGATAAACATGTTTAATACTGACGAACATCCAGACTTCAGTGATAAACATGTTTAATACTGACGAACATCCAGACTTCAGTGATAAACATGTTTAATACTGACGAACATCCAGACTTCAGTGATAAACATGTTTAATACTGACGAACATCCAGACTTCAGTGATAAACATGTTTAATACTGACGAACATCCAGACTTCAGTGATAAACATGTTTAATACTGACGAACATCCAGACTTCAGTGATAAACATGTTTAATACTGACGAACATCCAGACTTCAGTGATAAACATGTTTAATACTGACGAACATCCAGACTTCAGTGATAAACATGTTTAATACTGACGAACATCCAGACTTCAGTGATAAACATGTTTAATACTGACGAACATCCAGACTTCAGTGATAAACATGTTTAATACTGACGAACATCCAGACTTCAGTGATAAACATGTTTAATACTGACGAACATCCAGACTTCAGTGATAAACATGTTTAATACTGACGAACATCCAGACTTCAGTGATAAACATGTTTAACACTGACGAACATCCAGACTTCAGTGATAAACATGTTTAATACTGACGAACATCCAGACTTCAGTGATAAACATGTTTAATACTGACGAACATCCAGACTTCAGTGATAAACATGTTTAATACTGACGAACATCCAGACTTCAGTGATAAACATGTTTAATACTGACGAACATCCAGACTTCAGTGATAAACATGTTTAATACTGACGAACATCCAGACTTCAGTGATAAACATGTTTAACACTGACGAACATCCAGACTTCAGTGATAAACATGTTTAATACTGACGAACATCCAGACTTCAGTGATAAACATGTTTAATACTGACGAACATCCAGACTTCAGTGATAAACATGTTTAATACTGACGAACATCCAGACTTCAGTGATAAACATGTTTAATACTGACGAACATCCAGACTTCAGTGATAAACATGTTTAATACTGACGAACATCCAGACTTCAGTGATAAACATGTTTAATACTGACGAACATCCAGACTTCAGTGATAAACATGTTTAATACTGACGAACATCCAGACTTCAGTGATAAACATGTTTAATACTGACGAACATCCAGACTTCAGTGATAAACATGTTTAATACTGACGAACATCCAGACTTCAGTGATAAACATGTTAAACACTGACGAACATCCAGACTTCAGTGATAAACATGTTAAACCCCGACGAACATCCAGACTTCAGTGATAAACATGTTTAATACTGACGAACATCCAGACTTCAGTGATAAACATGTTAAACCCCGACGAACATCCAGACTTCAGTGATAAACATGTTTAATACTGACGAACATCCAGACTTCAGTGATAAACATGTTTAATACTGACGAACATCCAGACTTCAGTGATAAACATGTTTAATACTGACGAACATCCAGACTTCAGTGATAAACATGTTTAATACTGACGAACATCCAGACTTCAGTGATAAACATGTTTAACACTGACGAACATCCAGACTTCAGTGATAAACATGTTTAATACTGACGAACATCCAGACTTCAGTGATAAACATGTTTAATACTGACGAACATCCAGACTTCAGTGATAAACATGTTTAATACTGACGAACATCCAGACTTCAGTGATAAACATGTTTAATACTGACGAACATCCAGACTTCAGTGATAAACATGTTTAATACTGACGAACATCCAGACTTCAGTGATAAACATGTTTAACACTGACGAACATCCAGACTTCAGTGATAAACATGTTTAATACTGACGAACATCCAGACTTCAGTGATAAACATGTTTAATACTGACGAACATCCAGACTTCAGTGATAAACATGTTTAACACTGACGAACATCCAGACTTCAGTGATAAACATGTTTAACACTGACGAACATCCAGACTTCAGTGATAAACATGTTTAATACTGACGAACATCCAGACTTCAGTGATAAACATGTTTAATACTGATGAACATCCAGACTTCAGTGATAAACATGTTTAATACTGACGAACATCCAGACTTCAGTGATAAACATGTTTAATACTGACGAACATCCAGACTTCAGTGATAAACATGTTTAATACTGATGAACATCCAGACTTCAGTGATAAAAATGTTTAATACTGACGAACATCCAGACTTCAGTGATAAACATGTTTAATACTGACGAACATCCAGACTTCAGTGATAAACATGTTTAATACTGACGAACATCCAGACTTCAGTGATAAACATGTTTAATACTGACGAACATCCAGACTTCAGTGATAAACATGTTTAACACTGACGAACATCCAGACTTCAGTGATAAACATGTTAAACACTGACGAACATCCAGACTTCAGTGATAAACATGTTTAATACTGACGAACATCCAGACTTCAGTGATAAACATGTTTAATTTTTTATAAGGTTTGTAGATACACATGAAGTACATTTAAGTACAATCTTGATACACTTTATTTTACGTAGCTTATCCCTGTGTAATATGTTTTCCTCATAATCTAGACTGTGGTTAAGGGACAAAGCGCCGGTTCTCTGCTCGGACCCTGTTCTCCATCACGCTTTCCTCTGTCTCTCACTCTCAGGATTATGAGTTTCTGTTGCATCACTAATATAAACAAAATTACAAAGAAACTTCCCTAACTCCTTATAAATAAACAAGTCACAAACAAAGTCAAAATAAATGGCAGGACAGCCCTACGCTCCTAAAACATAACACAGAACTGAATTAAATGATCACAAACATAATCACCTGAAGGGTTTGGGATCCGGAGCTCTTCCACAGACCGGATATATAAGATATCCTGGTTAGTCATGGGTCATGTATGGCATTTAAAAATGTTTTAAAAAATGGCATTAAAAAGCATTTTATTTGAAGATATCTGCAGAAACCCTGAAGCTGAACTCAATTTAATGCAATTTAACTTTGTCTATCTTTATAATATGTGTTATTTTAGTAAATTGTAGGGTTTGTTTTATGGAGAGCTTGATTAATCAGAACAATAATAGACTTTTATATACAACTCTTCCTTTTCATCATACACACGTGTCATGAAATGTGTACAAATGAATTAAACTGATCTTTATGAAATTTAAAAATAAATTTTATGCGAGGAATATGCTTAAAGTATATTTATTTAAAGTATTCTTTGTATTCAGTTTAATGATAATAAAGCTCTTTCTGTCCATTGTTGTGAAACTTTCATTACAAACAAAACTTGTGCACTTTTCCACTGTTAATGCTCATAAGAAGAGAAATGTCAATCATAAATGTCTCATAGAGAGTGTGTTATTACACTATATGTGTTAATCAATCAGAGAAACTCAATAACACAATTATGAAGAATAAAACAACAGTAAACATACAAACAAACCGATGTTTTGACCATCATTCTGTAAATCACATGTACAGTAAAACACATGATGATAACGGCCTGATTTTGAGATGTTGCCATAAAAACACTGTTAATGTTTTGAGAACATTATTAAAGAGTAGATTATTAAACATTAAACAAACGTTATCTTAATGTTTCTGGAAGAACGTTTGTTCATAACTTTGAGAGAAACTTGCCAGAATGTTGCGTGTTATCTGGGATTATAATACTAGATAAAACTATTATAACTATTATAACTATTATAACTGCACTTGTCCGGTGCTCCTGTGGGCTTTTATCGTGTAACAGATAAAAATGGCCTAAAATAATATAGAATATAGTTGAAGCAAGTCTTCCTAATATAAAAGCACTTCTATAGAGAAAACAAGAATTTGGTCACTTTTAAGACTATAAACGGGTCCTTAAAATAATTATAAAAACTGTTATTACACACTTCCACCAACTATACAGTCATAATCATCATTAATATATATTCATATTGTGGTCTGATCAGTTAAAGTGTGATTTAGTTCAAATTTGATAAAATTCACTATTATATTCTCTTCTGATGTCGGCCTCTGAAAGTGAAATATTTCAGTGAAGTGAATATATAATACACACCTCATATGAACAACAGTAAACACACACACACACACACACACACACAGTAAACACACACACACACACACACACACACACACACACACACAGAGTAAACACACACACAGAGTAAACACACACACAGAGTAAACACACACACACACCCCAACACACACACACACACACACACACACACACACACACACACACACACACACACACACACACACACACACACACACACACACACACACACACACACACACACACACACACACACACACACACAGTAAACAGTCACATGACCTGATATATAAAAACACATGTTATTAATGTGATGATTATGTGAGTCTGAACTACAATAATCAACATTATTCACTGGGTTTCAGCTGAGGCTGATTCATGTCAAATAATAATTTTTCCATAGATTGGGACCTGGGAATTACTTTATCTTTATCTTCATCATCATCATAATCATCATAATGACTTCCATTGAGAATCCCTATAAATCCTTCATCTTCATCTTCAGGTGGAGGACGTCTTCATTTGCCAGAATTGATAGATGGCCTGAGAGGAAAAAAATCCTGTGGAGCAGAAGAACAAAACATCCGTCAGAAACTGAATAATATCGTGTCATGAATCTGTCAATCTGAACCTTTAACTTTAATTGTGTGAAGGATCAATAATTCAACATGTTTTACACTCATCATCATAAAGTTCACATGTATATTATGTAGAGAATATGTGGGATAATTGTTCATTTCTGTCCATTTTTATATAGACACAAACTGAAATTTTCTTCACAAACTAAACTTGTGCACTTTTCCACTGTTAATGCTCATAAGAAGAGAAATGTCAATCATAAATGTCTCATAGAGAGTGTGTTATTACACTATATGTGTTAATCAATCAGAGAAACTCAACAATAACACAATTATGAAGAATAAAACAACAGTAAACATCCAAACAAACCGATGTTTTGACCATCATTCTGTAAATCACATGTACAGTAAAACACATGATGATAACGGCCTGATTTTAAAAAGTTGCCATAAAAACTATATATGAAAGTATTATTTCTGAATATTTTTAGAACTTTTTTTATATGAAGGTCAGCAAAACATTAAGAGAATATTCCGTATTATTATTCTTCAAACATTATGGAAAATTACTTTTGAATGTTCTGAAACAAGTAGCAACATTTTACAAACGTTGATGAACATCCAAAACATTCCAGAATAAATATTCCATGAACGATGTATAAATAATGTTTTTGTGTTAATGTTTTCAGAACATTATTAAAGACCAGAACACTTTGTATGAACGTTATATTAATGTTACTGTAAGAACGTTTGTTCATAATCTGGAGAATCTCCAGAACGTTCCCTGTTATTATAAAATCCTGGTTAAACTGTGATCATACACTGACACTCGACACTGTTCCTCTGTGGGGTTTAAATGTGTCACAGATATTAATAATGACATACAATAATACAATATACATAGAATTTCAGTTTAAAGGTACAATATGCAGGATTTTTCGCCGCCAGGGGTCGCTAACCTCTTACAATAACAAAGGCGTATATTGATGACGTATATTCCACATTAAGCTGAATTATAGATCTTGTCGTCAAGCTGATGGATCTTTTATGGATGAGTGAATACATTGATGTTTTTAACATGACTGTGGTGTGAAGCAGGAGCGATTGCTAGACGTATACCAGCGCCACACACACAATGCGAGTCCCGCGGATATAAAAGAATAAGGACATTTCATTCTACCGAACTACACGCAAGTGCTGAATTAATACTCACACAGGTCAGTTTATTAGACGAATTAAACTTGAGGTAACGCAGCGCTGTTTCACTCGCTCTAACAGTTACACTATCACACTAAACGCCATTTGAGTGTGTTGAATGTTGTTAGTTAGGTTGTGTGTTGGCTGTATGAGACTAAGTACGTTAAGCTCGATCAACATTAGAATAACATACAGATCATATTCTAACATTTCATCATGTTGAACTACATAACATTGATTAACATTGATAACATTAGTTTTATGTACATTTGCTCACCTGTCTAATAAAGTACATGCAACACTCACGTCTCTGTCAAGTCGAAATTAGTCGCAGGAGCTCTCGGCATCTCGAAAGATGCTGATCTTCGTTTTAGTCCTCTTTTTGTCTCAAAGTCTGCTTGCCATGGTCCAAAATGTTTGAACAAAACAACAACAGCGTGAGCGTCCTGCTAGGCATAACGGGCCAGTTGTCAACGTCTGTCGCCATGGTTACTAACGCAGTACGAGCGCAAACCTGGCGGAAACCGAGGGTAACGCGGATATGACATCATTGACTGGCGACTCCTCACCCCTGCTCACACGCCCCGTTTCCTTGGTTAAAATCGCAATTTTCTCACGATTTACAAATTGTTTGAAACATTTGGGATATTGTAAGTAATCAACTAAACAAAATATAACATTGGCCTAGTGGTTTTTGGATATTTTACTGCAAAAATCCTACATATTGTACCTTTAAGAGCAGAATTCACTGAGGAATTAATATAAAATCACAGAGAAAACAAGCGTTTGTCTTCAGTGACGACAGTTTGAAGAATATAAACTATAAACAGATCATAACACATAATCATCATAAATATATTCATATTGTGAGCTGATCAGTTAAAGTATAATATCATTTAAACTCACTACCATATAATTCACTATATTCTCTTCTAATGTCGGCCTCTTAAAATAAAATATTTCGTTACACAAATTAATTAATAATAAACACCTCATGGAAATATGAAAAATATAGTAAATGTTCCTCTTATTGATATCGACCCATCAGTGCATGTTATTATAAAGAAGCACAATGTTTCTCTTCATAATCTTAAATCATAAAGTAATAATTTGCTTCACATGAAATAACTTTTCTGTTTACTGTAATGCATAATAGAGTTCTCAACGGGCCGGGTCGGCCCGACAAACCCGACGGGACCCGCGGGTTCGGGCCGGGTTCGGGTCGAAAATATAAGTAAATGACTCGGGTCGGGTCGGACCTCGGCCTTAATCTTTTCCGCTCAGTGAAAAAAAAAAAAAACATTTATTAATCATCGCTGCTGTTCACCGTAAAGAAAGTCGCTACTACAGGAGTGGGAAAATCTGGAAAGTCTGGAAAGTGTTTGGAGTGGTGCTGGATTCTGATGGAAATTCTACAGGTTATGTGCAATGCTCAAAATGCAAGGTGCTGATGAAATATGACAGCAAAAAAACAGGGTCGTCCAGAAGATTTTTATTTGAGGCATATTTAGTATATAGCCTATTTATATATTTAAAGTTTGTTTCAGTTGTTTGTATTGTTTGTAGGCTATTGTTAAAAGACGTGAACATTAAAGGTTGATTTGAATTCCTGTCTGCTGGTCATGATAATACGTGTATGAGAAAAAAAGAAAAAAAAAAGAAAATCCGCGTCGGGCCGCGGGTCGGGTTCGGGCAGATAATTCATGTTGATGTGTCGGGTTACATCGGGTCCGGGCTTTAAAAGCCACGGGCCGGGTCGGGTCGGGTTGTAATTTTCAGGCCCGTTGAGAACCCTAATGCATAAAAGTTCTTGGAAACACTTTATGTCGATATCTGGTGTTGGCCCACCTGAAGGACATCACTGGACCCCTGCTGGATCCCTTTCAGTTTGCTTACAGAGCAAACAGGTCTGTGGATGATGCAGTCAACATGGGACTGCATTATATCCTGCAACATCTCGACAGACCAGGTACTTATGCAAGGATCCTCTTTGTGGACTTCAGTTCGGCCTTCAATACCATCATGCCTGGTCTTCTCACAGCCAAACTGACCCAGCTCTCCATACCATCCTCGATCTGTCAGTGGATCACCAGCTTCCTGACGGACCGGCAGCAGCGAGTGAGACTGGGGAAACACACATCCAGTACTCTCACCACCAGCACTGGTGCCCCCCAAGGGTGCGTTCTCTCCCCACTGCTCTTCTCCCTGTACACTAATGACTGCACTTCTAAAGACCCCACTGTCAAGCTCCTGAAATTTGCCGATGACACCACTGTCATCGGTCTCATCCGAAACGGTGACGAGTCTGCTTACAGACTGGAGGTTGAACAGCTGGCTGTCTGGTGCAGTTATAACAACCTTGAGCTGAACACGCTCAAAACAGTGGAGATGATCGTGGACTTCAGGAGGAACAGCCCAGCACTCCCCCCACTCACCATCATGAACAGCACTGTGGAAGCAGTGGAGTCATTCAGGTTCCTGGGCACTATCATCTCTCAGGACCTGAAGTGGGACAATCACATTGACTCCACTGTGAAAAAGGCCCAGCAGAGACTGTACTTCCTTCGCCAGCTGAGGAAGTTCAACTTGCCACAGGAGCTGCGGATTCAGTTCTACTCAGCCGTCATTGAGTCTGTCTTATGCACTTCCATCACTGTCTGGTTTGGTTCAGCTACCAAATCAGACATCAGGAGACTACAGCGGACAGTCCGGACTGCGGAGAGGATCATTGGTGCCCCCCTGCCAACCCTCCAGGACCTGTACTCTTCCAGAGTGAGGAAGAGAGCAGGTAAAATCATCACAGACTCCACTCACCCTGGACACCTCCTGTTTGAACTGTTACCGTCAAGACGGCGACTCAGATCACTGGCCACAAGAACATCTCGGTACAGGAACAGTTTCTTCCCACAGGCCATTTCCCTTCTGAACAGTTAACACTCCTCCCAAGGCATATGCCTGAAGTGCAATACTCCCACTGTTTAGTGCAATATCTTAAAAATTCAGGTGATATTTATATTTATTCATACTACACAAAATACTGTAAATATGTTCATAATCTGTAAATGTTTATTCGGACAAAACCCAACTGTGACCATATATTTTATAGTATTTTCATATTTTTTATAATTTTATTTGTAGAATTTGTATTACTATTTGTATTACTATTACTTGTTGTATCTGTATTTGTATATGTGCACTGGAAGCTTCAGTACCAAGGAAAATTCCTTGTGTGTGCAAGCACACTTGGCAATAAAGCTCTTTCTGATTCTGATTCTGATTCTCTTGAAGGTATATTTAACACCAGGCATGAGCTAAGCTGCCGATGTAGCCAGGGTTTCTGGCCTAGGGACTACAGTCTCGACGACCGCTAGGACGGGGAAGTATGACTCCGGATCAGTGGAGTGGGCATTTGTTCCCCATTAGTGTCCTAGGACGCAGTGCGAGTTCCCATTGGAAAGTGAACATCTCAGGGTAACACTGTAATCAGTGTTGTGCCTGAGCGCGTTCATTGAACGATAGTTCATGAACTCGTTCATATTTTGGGCGAACGTGAACTGAACGTACTGTATTACTGCCTGATTAACGTTACTGTGAACTCGTTCATTCTGGTGTCTGTGAACGCACGCTCTCTCAGTTTTACTTCGTTCAATAGGGTGCCAGATTTCTATAGAGCCTTCCAGACGAAAACCCGGCTAAAACACACGTAAACAGGCCTTAATATGTAGCGAAAAAAACACCCAATCTGGCAACACTAGCCACCAGTGTCGCACCGCTGCATGCGTCATCAAAACAAAAAGGAGCATGTAGTCGACAACAGTATGATCAGTTAAACGAGTTTTATGACAAGTTCGGTAAGGGAAAAATCTTACATTTCTGTGCAAACTTTGCCTGCCGATAAAATAATTGCTGTCTGTGGTTGTATATGGGCTGTGGCAATAATAAAAAAAAAAAATAGCTCGCAGCAACATATGGAAATTTTTTTTGGAACTGTGAACTTAGTTCAAAATTGTGAAGTATGAACTATGAACTGAACTAGTTCATTTTTAAATTTGTGAACTGAACTTTGAACTAGTTCATGTAGAAAGTGAACTTTCCCAACACTGACTGTAATCATGGTTCCCTGAGAAAGGGAATGAGATAGCCTGGTTAAAACCAGACCATTCTCAGTTGTAACTGAGTTAGGGTCTGGCAAAGCGTCATAGACAAATCATTTCCAGAGGGGCGTCACCAACGGACGTCGTGGATAGACCTAAACCCAATCAGAGCGATGAAGGAGATGACGTATGCAGAGCGGTGGAGAAATATCTCCGAGTGTTATTCTTTGCTCGGTTTTTAACAAAAAGGAAACGTTCAAATCGCTTAAAACAGACGCGATAGCTGATTCGAACGAGTGATGTTCGACGGCGGCATCCATCTTTGTAATGTAGGCTACAAAATCTGCTTCAAAATCCCAGCGCTGTCGTCATCGTGCAAAGCCCGCCACAACGTTTCTGATTGGTGCCGCGATTTCGGCGGATTGGAAATGGGTTTGAATGAGCTCTTTGCCAGACTAACTTTCAGAGCAAATCTAAATTTGCCGGAAGTTGTCTGGGTTTTCCCAGGCTAGGAATGAGACACTGCGACTCGCTTCATGCTTCAGGCATTCCTGCCCACGACTCCTTCAGACACGGAAGAGATGACGTGTTCTACAAGCCCTATTTATACTTGCACAGGAAGTGATGTCATAGGCCGTCGCCGGCCAATGTTATTGTCGTGTTCTGACACCGTTCATGTCAGAGGCGTTCCCCATTAGCGTCCTAGTGTCTCGTTCCCCTTCTCAGGGAACCATGATTACACTCGTAACCCGAGATGTTTTGTTTACATACCTGTCATCACGCGTTGATTCTCGCTCTCCAGCGATGACACCGGCTGATTAAATATGTAGAGCACTGAGAAGAAGACTAATAGCGTGCAGACGAACAACACACGAAGATACCGCAGCATTTTGTAAATAAAAGAGCAGCCATGGAGATATAAATCAGGCTGCTCGGTTCAGCGCCCTCGACTAGCCTATGGCGGAGGCATGCTCATGAATATTAATGAGGTGCTTCGAAAACTTCCTGGAGCATTCAGTCACGTGACCACGTTTTATCCGGTAAAGGGTTGTGGAGCCGACCAATGACAAGTTCCCTGTGTGTGTGTGTGTGTGTGTGTGTGTGTGTGTGTGTGTGTGTGTTTGTGTGTGTGTGTGTGGCGGCACATCGACCTTCTGATCCAACGACCAGAAGTAATAGTTATATGTTCATTCACAATGTAAAAATTTAAAATTAGTTGAAAAACCTATATAACCTGTAGATACTAAAATTGACTTTATTTTATGAGAAATATTTTAGCTGTTTGAATTGCCATAAACTTAATCTCTTCAATTCTATTCAAAACTTTTCTCTGTATGTATACTTTATCACTTAAAGTATACAATCATTCTACAACCATTACTCTTCTTCCTTCATTAGTTTCTTTCTCCGATGCAACTAAGTGGCCACTCCCTGAAACCAACACGGAAGTGAATTAAACTGCAGTTCACCGACTGGCCACTTGAGGCTGGCTGTAACAGTGAGTC
The DNA here is from genome assembly GCA_026230005.1 of Gila orcuttii. Classification (NCBI taxonomy): domain Eukaryota; kingdom Metazoa; phylum Chordata; class Actinopteri; order Cypriniformes; family Leuciscidae; genus Gila; species Gila orcuttii. The sequence goes on from JAPDVR010000025.1 coordinate 1,252,136, forward strand.
AAATCTGCATCTCCCACATGTTAAAATGCTCAACTTTACAGCAGAATAAAACATGTTTTCAGCCTGGAGCAAAAAGGTTTTTTGGTCTATACAGCTAATTTTTCCCTTCATGACGACTGTGAGGGGGTGAATTTTTTTTATAATTCATTCATTTAAATTATATTAAGCCTTAAAGTTCTGCATAATTAAGGGCGTGGCCACTTGAGTGACAGGTGGATTACCGCTGGACACTGCTAGCCGTTTGTCTGTTAGCGGTCACTTCACCTCAGATAATCCCACCGCTGCTGTACTTGCTATCTCTGCCGTGTTTGTGCTTTTTCCGGGATTATTTCATACAATTTAATACACGCATTATACCTTCGCCCGCGCCGTTGGATTCTGCGTTGTCGAGTATGGAGAGAACAACCAGCGCTGTATTTCCAGTTGTTTTCCTCTGTGAACATGCATTCATGGATGTCTCACAACTTTGTTGCTTTTTGGAATTCAGATTTAAAAACGTCTATAGATATAGAGACCACACTCGTTCTGCGCTACTGATGCTCTCGCGGAACAGATAGACTATATATATATATATATAAGCATATGGTGGCGACGCCCACTTTAGGCTTTAAACAACGCTCTTCAGAAACCCACGGGTGACGTCACGGACACTACGTCCATATTATTTTTACAGTCTATGGATTCAACACACAAAAAAAATTATGGCTAGCTAAGGTTAGCATATATGGCGAGCGGCAAAGGACATAATCGTCAGCCATGGGTTTAACATGCAATCAAACCTGTGTGACCATAGAAAACTTTATTATTATTATTATTATTATCTTTTATTTTGAATTAAGAATGCTTAATCAGAGAGAAAAATACGGAGCCCCTAAAGGAAGAAAAAATATAAGATGAGAAACTCTGCGTTCGCTCACAAAAACGTTTGTTTTCCGTCAAGAAACTTTCAGTCGGTTTCAAAGGTTTTGTGAGCGGACGCAGTTTCTTGCAAAGTTTTTGAAATATGACAGTGAAGAAGTAAATTAGATCAACCCAAGTATGAATATATTTATAATTTAAAATTAACAATTAATTTTTTTTTACTAAACGTACCATTTAAAAAGAGTGTAGAAGTAGTTGTGAAATGTACAGCCTTTGTTACGCAAAGATTTTTTTATTTATGGACTGACAAAGAGTAAATTGTTGATATATTTTCAACTTAAAATAAGTGTATTGGAAATGTCAATAAACAAGATGTTGAGTTTAGTGAACAATTTTTGTCCAGTAAAGGGTAAAGTGTTGAGGAGCCGACCAATGACAAGTTCCCAGCATGCTCCTCTCATGAATATGATTAAATACTCGCTAACTCTGCATTATATGTTCAAATATACACACTACTATCATTACGGGAAACTAGCTTATATCACTGATATATGACAATATGCATCAAATGTCAAAGGAAAAGATAATAAAGTGTTGATTGGTCTGATCGTGTGTGTGTGTGTGTGTGTATAATGTACAGTCGCGGTTACGACTGAGCACATCGACCTTCTGATCCAATAACCAGATATTAAAGAGGACATGATATCATACAATGTCTGAAGTTCAACATGAAATTCAATTATTTAAACAAATGTATTATCAATTGTTATGAAAGTCTGTGAGTTCCGGCAATAAGAGAAAATAATATAATTTTATGTATTGAATCATTTGCTTGATGAACTGATTCCCTGATTCTCAGCGCCCCTCTGGTCAGATCAGTGTAATTACAAGCAGAAACATGCAGGAAAACGTCTCAGGTTACGACTGTAACCTATGTTCCCTGAGAACAGGGAACGAGACAATACGTCAACGACGTTATGGGGGAACGCCTCAGGCGTGACAGGTGTCTGAAATCACTATCAAATCACGTCAATCATATTGACCGGCGACAGCCCGTGAATCATTAGCGTGAATGATTAACGTGCGACCTGGAAGTATAAAAGGGAGCCTTGCAAACATGACAAATCACCTTATCGTCTGAAGGGACTGTACGGCAGGCAAGCCCCGAGGCATGGCAGGGAGACGTATTGTCTCGTTCCCTGTTCTCAGGGAACATAGGTTACAGTCGTAACCTGAGACATTCCCTTTCGAAGGGAACTCAACAATACGTCAACGACGTTATGGGGAACGATATACCAACACCGCCATGCTAAGGAGAGTGCATGCCAAGTGGCAGTGACAACTGTCAGAACCAGCAACTTCAAATGAAACGCTAGAACCACTCACCCTCAGGTCACACTGGACTGTCAGTGACAGCATTCCCTACGGTCATAGCCCAAGCTACAGCCTCACAGGAAAAACCTTCATAAACATGGTTAAATGAAAGGCCTACCTGGGCCGGCTCCGGGCCTGGAACCACAGCTTCCAATTAGAAGGGGTCCCTTCTAGGGAATGTGGCTAGGGAACCCGAAGGAACCCCAGCCAATCACTATTCAGGGGAACATACTCACCCCGAAATGCCACCAGGACGGCCTGACCTGGCGTCAGTACATAGACACTTAGTCTGGCCACATCCTGTCTGTCCGAAGACAGAGCCTCTGGAAAATTGCCTTAAGTAAGGCATCCAACCCGAGGGACTGCGAAGCTGGCAGTGAACCACTCGGCCCGGATCTCAGAGACGGGATATCCCGGAGAGTATGACTCAGCATAGCGCTTTCCAACCCTTGCTAGCGAGGGGAGTTTCTCTAATCGATCCACGGATCTACCCAGTGTCTGTGTTTCAAGACACTGAGGAGGCCTGTGAAGGCCTAAGGGCTGATCTAACTGGGAGGCCTCACGAGAGGCCTACGACCGTCTGACCAGACTCAGGAGGCCGCATGCTCAAAGTGACCCTCGGTGAGGGGAGCACAAGGTCCGCCTGGTAGGCAAACCAGGCTGTAGGCAGGAAAGGTTCCGGGAGGGAACCAGTAGCAGAGAATAAACACTTTAGCGAGCCAGGGCGCAAGCTCGCCTTCAGCAGCTGCCTACTAAGGCTAGCTGAGACTGATAGCAAGAGGCCACTAGCTTCATAAACCCAGCACCATAGGGAACCATTCACAGGGAGGCCTGGAGAGGCCTACTACCTGATAACCACAGTATGTGGGGAGTTTACCTTCAGGGAGGCCTGGTAAGGCCTACTACCAGATAACCACAGTATGTGGGGAGCTCACCTTCAGGGAGGCCTGGTGAGGCCTACTACCTGGTAACCACAATCTTTGGGAACTCACCTTCAGGGAGGCCTGGTGAGGCCTACTACCTGACCGTTCTCATTCAAGGAGGCCTGGAGGAGCCTACTACCTGATAATCACAGCATGTGGGAACTCACTTTCAGGGAGGCCTGGTGAGGCCTACTACCTAACCGTACTCACTCAAGGAGGCCTGGAGGAGCCTACTACCCGATAACCACAATGTGTGGGAACTCACCTTCAGGGAGGCCTGGTGAGGCCTACTACCTGACCGTTCTCATTCAAGGAGGCCTGGAGGAGCCTACTACCTGATAATCACAGCATGTGGGAACTCACCTTCAGGGAGGCCTGGTGAGGCCTACTACCTGACAGCCAAAATATTTGGGAGCCCACATCCAGGGAGGCCCAGAGAGGCCTACTACCTGACAGCCACAATATTTGGGAGCTCACATTCAGGGAGGCCCAGAGAGGCCTACTACCTGATAGCCAACGTAAGTGGGAATTCGCCTTCAGGGCGGCCGGGTGAGGCCTACTACCTGATAACCATCTTAAGTGGGAATTCACCTTCAGGGAGGCCTGAGTGGCCTACTACCTGATAGCCACTGGTAGCTATGAGCCCTGAGTCCGGGTTATAGTACAAGGTGGCCTGCTAAGGCCAGCCAGCTGGGGACTCACCTATCAGGGAGGCCTGGTCGGGCCTACTAGCTAATAGCAAGTCATATTCTTCTATAAAGTACACTGTTGGGAACCATACTACACAAGCATAATTTACTATTGGGCTTCCAGTAGCGCTATAAGGTATGTCCCACAATGTTGGGACTCACCTCCGAGGAGGCATGTTTAAGGCCTACTACCCATCAGTGAGTCAACTGCCCGAACCACCAAGGCCAACCACGTAAAGTAAGCTGGCCTACAGTGCCCTCTAGGGGGCTGTCCAATCAAGGAGGCCTGCTGAGGCCTACTACCTAATGGCGCAGCCTTCGTTGGCAGAAAAGCTGTTTACACAGCCCTACAGCATCCTGGTGCCTAATCACATTGCCCATGGCAGTGTACTCCGCAAGAAAGCTAGCACCCTTAAAACAAGGGGAGTACAACATACGCCACTCTGCCTCAACGGAGGCCCCAGTTAGTCAGGGGCCTACCATCTATGCATGGGCGTCAGCTCAGGGCAATGGTCTGGCTTCAGGGGAGCGTACTTCGACCAAAGAAGAAGTGAAGCTTACTTCATACTCGACCCGAGCCATAGTGGTGCGAGGTAGGATAAAACAGAACTGGGAGTGAAGTGCTCAGACCTACCCTGTATCACAGGGGAATACTCACACCTCACCCTGAGGTTACCAGGGTGCGGGCCTGCCAGCGGCTCAAGGGGTGACAGAAATGTATCTGTGCCCATCCTAGGGGAGTGGGGCTTGAATGAAAGCCAACCACCTACAACCTACGCTCGAGCAGTAGCTCAGCGAGGTGAGTGAAGCCTAAACTGGCAGCCTAAATCCGTAGGCCAGTTCTGCACGGCAGGGTCGGGCAGGAACCCAGTCTTCTTCGTGAAGCGAAAGACGGCCTAACGCTGCTCAATAAAGACATTTATACCACGGAGGCCTGTTTGAGGCCTACCATGTCCTTATAAACCATCCTCTGCACCACGCTCCATTACTGTAGTCACCCCAGAATGCAGAGAAGGGGGCGGGCCTTGGCCTAACGACTCCCATGGGAGGAGGCTGTTTATACAGGGATGCTAGAAACCTACATTCACAAAGTGAAGGGTCAGAGGAAGAAATGCTAAATTTTTAGCAGAGCGCCTCTATTATCCCTGGCAAAGCCTAGGCCAGCTACAGAGGCGGCCCTGGTGAGGGCCAGCCTGCAAGCATAGATCTATCTGAGGGCTCGGAGGAGCCACAGCCTTACTAAAGAATATAGTCTGTATTATTCCATACAAAGGGCTGCAGAATCGCTCAGCCTAATGAAAACCCAAACAGAGCTCAAGGGGCGAAAAACTCAGGAAGAAGTCAAACGGACCCGTGGGCCGGACATAAGATCTATCTGAAGCTCTAGCGTCAGTCAACACTCTAAGTAAAAAATTCTAAGAGAGAGACCAACTACTCTACCCTGAGGTGGCTAACGGCCCGAAGGCTAACATAGTTATCGTTCTGGCCACCTAACGGGGAACTTCAGGGCCCTAATAATCCAAGAAACTTCTCTTACCTTATTACCTTGACATGACCCCATAGCTCTATACAGGGAACGAGGTCTGTAGAGAGATACATTTCGGAATTTTAATTCACAAAAAATTACTCTTAAAAAGACCAGTCAGCTCACCTGCGGCGTGCGGAGTGAAGACTCGCCAGATAGTTCTTTATGAACCTGGGGTCCACCAATTTACATGCCTGAAAGAGGCGTTTCTACTAACCAAGCCTAGGCGGGCCATTGGAACATCGTTCTTATCATAGGCCCAGCCCCAGGCCTGATGTAATGAACGTCTGGGGAGTCAGAAGAGAGGAGAGGGCTGGATTTCTTTTTAATGAAGCCCTCCGGGGAGATTATCCATCAGCGACGCTGTGTGCGCTGTGCTGGATAACCTCCCTCAGATCCCTCTTCTTGCGGGAGTCACGCCCTTTCTGCGCCCTGTTCCTCCACGGAGGGGGCGCACGAGAGGCGACACTGGCTCTCTGGCCCTGTCTACGGTCCTCAGACCGTGAAGGGCCAGGCCCTCCCGCCTGCCTGGGCGTGGAACCGGATCTCAGCGGTATGCAGGTTTTCCAAAGATGTCTCTCCGTGGCCACCATCGACCGACTGATCGCGGCAGCAGTTTGTTTGGTGGCCCGGAGCGCAAGAACCGTGGTTCGGCGCGGCTCAGTAACCGCCTCAGGGGACATCCCTGCCCCCTGGTCGAGATCCTGCAGCAGGTCGGCCTGGTATGCCTGCAGCACCGCCATGGTGTGCAGGGAAGCACCAGCCTGAACCGCTGCCGTGTATGCTCTGCCATTCAAACGCGCTGTTGTTTTTAGCGGTTTGGATGGCAGGGTTGGAGCTCCCAGTGTCGACGCCTGCCCAGACACGAGATAGTTCACAAACGACTCGTCAAATGGGCGGCATCGACACATACCCATGCTCTGCGATCCCCTCAACATCAGCGAAATTAACCCGCTGATGTCGGTGAATACGGGCAGAGTATGGGCTCTTCCATGCCCTCTCGATCTGCGTGTGAAGATCAGGAAGGAAGGGAAGGCTCACCTGAGCTGGTGGTGTATGGCCGGGGAGAAACCGATCGCCGAGCCTACCGCGAGCGGTCTCTCCTCTAGCGCGTTGCCATGGCAGCTACAGCCTATTGGCGGCGCGCTCCACAACATCCACCAGATCTGCATACATGGGGCAGGGTGGCTGAGAAGGTTCAGGATCTACCTGATTATAAACCTCCTCAGCCATCTCCTGCTCGTCCTGAAGAGCAGCAACTGCAGAAAACCGTCGGTGAAAAATACTCATCATTGACCTGCAGTTCGCCCTCGTCAGTCGTCGAATCATCTGAGAGGTTTACAGCTCTCTCAAGATGATCGACGAGCTCTATCTGGAAGCCCATGATGCAAGTCTGTGTGAGATCCTGTGGAGCAGAAGAACAAAACATCCGTCAGAAACTGAATAATATCGTGTCATGAATCTGTCAATCTGAACCTTTAACTTTAATTGTGTGAAGCATCAATAATTCATCATGTTTTACACTCATCATCATAAAGTTCACATTTATATTATGTAGGAAATATGTGGGATAATTGTTCATTTCTGTCCATTTTTATATAGAAACAGACTATGAAATTTTCTTCACAAACCAAACTTTTCCACTGTTAATGCTCATAAGAAGAGAAATGTCAATCATAAATGTCTCATAGAGAGTGTGTTATTATAACGGCCTGATTTTGAGAAGTCGCCATAAATCATTCAATCTTCCCAGTAAACAAAGAAATGTTAAGAACGTTTGGTAACATTTATGAAAACATTATTTCTGAATGTCTTTTTTTATGGTTTTAAAAATATTATTCATGTTTATGTGAACGTCAGCAAAACATTAAGAGAACGGTCCATATTATAATTTTACAAACATTATGGGAACGTTATTTTGAATGTTGAATGTTTTGAAACAAATCACGAGCCAAACAACTAACTGAAAGCTTTCAGAAAAAAAGTTCCATGAACGATGTATGTTTTTGTGCTGATGTTTTGAGAACATGATTAAAGAGCAGAAATGTTTAATGTTACTGTAAGAACGTTTGATCATAATCTGGAGAATCTTCCCAGAACGTTCCCTGTTATTATAAAATCCTGGTTAAACTGTGATCATACACTGACACTCGACACTGTTCCTCTGTGGGTTTAAATGTGTCACAGATATTAATAATGACATATAATAATACAATATACATAGACTTTCAGTTTAACAGCAGAATTCACTGAAGAATTATAAATATAAAATCACAGAGAAAACAAGCGTTTGTCTTCAGTGATGACATGAAGGTCAGATTAAAGATTATAAATAAACACTGTTTTTACCGCTTAGACCTCCAACCATAAGCCGTGTAGATATATGTTTATCACAATCCTCCAGTGTCTGATGATCCTCCTGTTTTCTGGTTTTGGAGAATGGTCTGTAATCTTCACCTATAAACACAACGAATGCGTGAGAAACAGTGAACATCAGTGTATAATCCTCATTAAGAGCTGAACACGATCATTTCATCATTAAGAGGCTTTTCCAATAATTAACACAGTTTTACTATAAATATCATATAACCAACAAATGTTATTTCATAAAATCTTCTTGTAGTTCAGGGTCTTTCGGTCAATCAGAGCTGATTAATAAACATTCAAATGTTGATACAGTTTTTCCTGTTAATATCACTTTCGTATACGAGAATAAATAATGTTATTTTAAAATGAGTCACAGAAACACAAATGGATATTAACACATAACTCTGAAGAGTTGGACTTACTTTGCCCTGCGCCATCGAGTCTTCTGAACTCAATGATCATGTTCTTCAGATCCTCCACAAATAACGTTACTGGTAGGCCTATTGTCTCTCCGGTAAGGTTGTTTACAAAACTTTCGCACCTCATTTTGCCGAATTAATGTAGAACTTGATTGATGATTATAGAATGATTATAAAATGAATATTGCGTGGTGTTTAATTTTACTTTCACTGTTGTAACGTCGTCATCCGCTGAGAGATAGACTCCGCCCACTTTATATAACTCACTTCCGGGAGTGATTTCCTTTTTTTTTTGTATGCTATGTGTGGGCTATTTAATTATTATTTCTTTGATTATTTATAATTTTCAAATAAAAAAAAACATTTGATTGTCATAACATGATTTGTGCGTGAGTAAAAAAAAAAAAAAAAAAAAAAAAAAAAAAATCAGTATCACCACCAAAGTTGAGAATGTAGTGATTAATATAGTTTTAATATAGGACTAGTCTTTTTTTTCATTGTACATTTTTTTCCATTGTACGTTTGTTTTTAATTTTCATTACCAATACTGTATTTCATTCACTGCTAATGGAAATTCATGTTGAAGTGTGTCCTGCAGGATCCAGATTTACCAATGAAGAAAATCATCCTCACACTGTAACCATAGACATCATATAGATAGACGCCCTATCGACCGCTACTGCCTATCCGGTTGTTAAGTCGTGACGTAACCACTCTCTGATAATACTGTTTCCGGGTCCAAAGGCCGGGTCCTCTCTACCTACCTACCGCTTTCGCTCGAGTTTTAACGTGTTCCCGTGTTGTTTAAATAGATCGGAGTTAAAAAAAACAAAAGACATTCAACTGTCATTCTACCGCTTTCCCTGTGACGAGAAAGAAAAGAGAAAATGGCTGCAGTTGATAAGGTAAGTTACAAATCTTAAACGAATGAAGAAACTTTGGCGCCAGTGGGCGCTATCCCTTAATCCCTAGTAACACCCACTGGCACTGAAGCGAAAAAAGCCCTTTAAGAAAACGGTTTATGTAGTCTAGGATCTGGAGTGGACGAGCGGAGCGCTTGGGCCCGGAAGAGGCTAAACGTCACGGGTGACGTCAGACTTAACAACCGAATTGGCGCGGACGAGCCGTGGGGCCGCCATCTTAAACCGGTCACCCGCTCCGCTCAGTGTAATCTGTTTGGCAGGTGCAATGAGCTGTCAGCGCATTTAATTAATCATATCTCACTAAATACCGAACTGATTTTCACGCGGGTTTTTTTGCTGCAAAGGTCATACATGTAGCTACGATACAGTACACATTGAATATTTTACTCACAAAATACAACCAATAGTACGGTAATGTTAAATGTTAAATCTTACTTGTGAAAAGTAATCCCCGAGTGATGGTCCGCCGATTTGAGCAGGAATATGCTGCACAGTGCTCTGGCATCCACTGCTGCTATGCAACGCAAATAGGAGTATGAGCGGTTTAAGATGGCGGCCGCATTTCTTGCGCCACAGTGGCCAATAGGGCATCTAGCTCTATATGATGTCTATGACTGTAACCGTCACTTTTATGGTAATGTGAGGTAAATGAGAACTGCGCATGTGCGTAGACTGTCAGTAATAGATGTGACAGGAGAGGAGAAGAGATAACCGCTCTACCGACTTTTGTGCTCTTTCTTTTATTTCCCTTTATATGTGTGACCAGAGTTGAATGTTTATTTGTTTACTTTTTTTCTCTCAATCACCATGTATGTGGACGAGTGTGACGTTTAAGCCATTTTATTAAACCTGAGGAAAATACGCCATCTCTCGTTTCTCGTGCATATTTTCCTCCAACACACATATTGAAATTCTCTCTGGGCAACATCATCTCAACTTTGCGTTACAACACTTGAGATTAATGACGACGATATATTTATTATAATAAAACAACAACGACTACACACTCTTGATAATAACACTAACAAACACTGACGAGGTTTACACAGTTGGAGGCGTGCTCATGAATATTAATGAGATGCTTCGAAAACTTCCTGGCTAAATTCCCTTAAAACAATTTAGCCATTGTAAAGACAAGGAAAGAAAAACAATTCTCAAAAAAATGAATGTGTATGCTTGATTTAATAAACCTAAGTAAAATAAATGAAATTAAATAACTCTAACCCCTTACATTCAAAGTTTGACAGAGAATGAAGTAAATTAGATTAATATTACACTTCAACCCTCAGTATGAATATATTTATAGTGGATTATGTAATGCATTTCATCCCTGTTTAATACTAATTTAATCCAACATGTTTGAAGCTTCCTCTCTGAATTCAGTGTGAGTTTAATGCATTTACATGTTAAGAGTTCATATTTCTATAGATTCCGTCCTGGATCTTCATTCTTCAGGAGAACCTGTGAGAGAAGAACAGAAGATTCATGATTTATATCATTTAATTGTGTGAAGGAGTGATGATTAAAGATCTTTTACACTAATACAGTCTGAATTCATGTTTCCATGCGGAGACTTGGGCTACTTGTTCATTTCTGCCTGTTTTTGTACACAAACTAAAAACAGATGTGAGCATTTCCACCGTTATTGTTCAGAAAAGAGATTTTCACTGGACAAATACAGTGTATGTCATATAGAGCATGTTATTACACACTAATGTAAACTATAAATATGAAGTGCAAAACTCATGGAACAGCACTGATGTAAACAACAGTGTTGTGCAAGTTACTTCCAAACTGTAATACATTATACATTACTTGTTACTGTTATTTAAAAGTAATTCATTACCTTACAATATTACTGTCTCCGAATTGTAATGCGTTACATTACTCCTGTATTACTTTTGAGTTACTTTCACCAAAATAGCTAGTAGAACTTAACATTCTAAGGCTGTAACGATATGCGATATGAAACCGAAATCGCGACACTCAGATCCACGAACCTGCAGAATCGCGACACACCCCTTCCAAGAGTTATCCTTCCCGTCCAGATCCAATGATACCACATCTTTAAATTACTATTAGTATTATTTGAATTTTGAAGTTAACATTATAAAATACGTAGACCTACACCACAAAACTAGTTGAGGATAAATTATTTAAAATTGGGGAATTCCAGCGTTATGGACGTGACATTTGCAGTCAAAACTTGAAATATAAATTCTCAGAAAATGCATTTAATACCAATATATTGAAATGTCTGTTTATCCATAGGATACCCCCTTAAAAGAGTCCAGACATTAGAAAAATATCCGTCTACACATGCGTTTTATATTTAATATGAGGGAAATACACACGCATTCATGCGTGACAAAAAAAATATTTAACTTTTAGGAGGCAAATTTTTTTTTGTAATTCTGTGAATTACACTGCGCAAATCAAAAGTAATACTACCCACCGGATGAAGAAGGGTTGGCTCTCCACAGAACATAAAATATTCATTTTATTTTATTTTTCGTGTTCGCATTTATGAGGAAAAAACAATGTAAGGACGTGACAGTTCTCCGTTACGGACGTGACCGCTCTGAAGCGGCACTAAAAGACTGCTTTAAAACTTTCACAGAGACCTCAAACAGAAGACACAAAGCCTTTCTTTAAAGTGAATTTCGATTTGTACTAATTGTATCTTAATTTTAATCAATGTTTCATCAACCAATTGCCTGGATGTAATAAATAAGAAGTAGCCTAAATATAGCAGACAATAGATCACGACACGGAGGCGCCTGCGCGAGCGCGTCTCATAAATTAACCGAAACTCAGCGTAGGCTATAAGGTAGCCTAGCCTACTTCACAGACCTGAAATATATATATATATATATTGAAATGTCTACTTGTAAACAGAACAATTCAAAACGAAAGAAAACGGACTGCTCTCTGCTTATCTGTATGAAATGTGCATTTCTCTCTGGCGCATTCACTACTGCGAAGATCGCGAGTCAGCAAGGTCAACTTCATCTTTATTAATAAACAATTAAAATGTCTCCTTGCTATATTTGACATATTCATAATCATTGCTTTTGCCGGTTCTTTGTGACAGCTTTTAGTTGCTTTCCTTACATCATGTTACGTGAACGCGTCACCACCGCATCAAAAACATGATTGTGTGATGAAAACAAGAAAAATACCACCTAAACATAGCCTAACTGTTTAGAAAGAAAACACAGAACAAATGGAGTAGCCTAATGCGCATACGTCCATCTCACGAATGTACAGTCTTCTTCTTCACCCATTAGCCGCTTTTCCACTGGCCAGCGCGAGCACAGAGGCCGAAATCATGCCTCACGGCACTCCTGTAAAAAAAATAAATCGCTATAAAATATATCAGACGCTGCCATTTAGTATTTATTTACAAACTTGGACACCACACGCGGCTATTGACTGACCATGAACAGGTAACTTAGCCTACTTGCATTTTTCATTCATTAATGTCTCGGTCTTGGTGTTTTTTTTGTTGTTGTTTTTTTACAATTAAAACTAAAACTGTGTTGTAACGCAAGCGTAACTGAACATGTAATATAGTAAAATATTACTGAAAATTTATTAGTAATGCCTTACACTACTGCGTTGCAGCAAAATGTAATATGTTACTGTAATGCATTACTTTTGTAACGCGTTACTCCCAACACTGGTAAACAAAGCAATGTTTTGGCCAAAATTCTAGTAAAACATTTATTCATTATATTTAAAACATGTGAGAACACGGCCCGATATTCAAGAAAGTTGCATTAAACATGGAATTTTAAAAATACAGTAAAACTACATTAATTAACTACATTAGCATTAAACATAACTAAAGTATTATTTAATGGACCTGCACATGAACTAATAATGAACAGTTAATAAAACATAATAAATAGCCTACTTTTGTGTTCAGCAGAAGAAAGAAACACAAGTTTGGAATAATTTGAGGGCGAGTAAATGACGGATCTTTCAACTGTCCCTTTAAGAGCTGTATAATGAAAGGTTATTTGGTTCCCCTTATTTTTAAGAGTGTATAACACAGAATTATATAGGCAAATGGAGAAGAATATCTCGTACCTTTGAGAAGGAACATAGGCATTGACACATAGGCATTGACTTCATGAAGGATCTACCCGTCTCCAACCACAACATTTGCATGTTCGTAGTTGTTGATCGCTTCTCGAAGGCCTGCAAGCTTATTCCCCTCAGGGATTACCTACAGCCTTCGACGCGGCTGAAGCCTTATTTCAAGACGTGACATCAACGTCATCGTTCTCAGACACTCCCTCTGTTCGCTGATTGGCCCGGTAAAAAATTGATCGAAGAAAACCAAAGTCTACAGTAGAATCCCAGATGTAGCACTGAAGGAAAATGAAAATTGAGCAGAAGTACGAAGGAGGGCGGAGTCAGGCTACAAACTAACGGCCAGACTGAAAGAAAGATTCAAGAGATCGGGAGATACTGAGGTCCTACTGCCACCAGAACCAGGACAGCTGGAGCCAATCCCTCCCTTGGGCAGAATATGCTCAAAATTCCCTACGCAATCCATCTCAGCGCTCACCCCATTTCAATGCATCCTAGGTGACCAGCCTCCTCTATTCCCTGGTCGGGTGAGCCCTCGGTCCCAGCTGTTAACCACTGGATCCAGCAGAGCGAGAGAGTATGGGACTCAGCTCTCGTGCATCTCCAACAGGCAGTGCGGAGACCCGAGAAACAAGCGGACGTCCACCGAACACCTACCCCTCGCTACCAACCAGGACAGAAGGTACGGCTCTCGACGCGGGACATCCGTCTCCGCCTGCCCTGCCGTAAGCTGAGTCCCCGTACATAGGCCCATTCACAGTGCAGAGCCAGCTCAACGAAGGCACTTACAGACTGAACCTACCACCTCACTACCGGATTTCACCATCCTTCCACGTATCACTCCTCAAACCTCACTCTGAACCTCTGTCTTCTCCCACAGAATCTGGTGACGACGAAGTGCCTCCTCCTCCCAACATCGCAGAGGAAGAGCCATAGACAGTAAAAGAAATGGACACAGCGACCCCATAGATGTCAACGGAGAAAAGTGAAGCCCTTTAGAAGCACTCTCTTCCTGATGGCTGAGTGACTGCGCAGGCTCAAACTGAGCTCGACGACGGAGATTTGACTCTAGCAACCTAGTAGCTGTGCCAAGAGGAATCTGAATCATTCCCTTCTGAATCTTGCAGAGACGGAGATCGTGAATATTAGCTGTCCATGAGCTCGCAGCAGGATCAGCTTTATGACTCTCTATGGGCTTCTTCCTTGACTTTATGCCTCCACGTCCCCCCGATTGCCCGCGAGCTTCTACTTCTGTCTATACGGTAATTTCTCTAGTGTGCGACAGAGAGGCGTGTGGTTATGACGCAATCGTTAGCCTATTTTTACAAAAACGGCTTCTAAATCGGCCATAACGTAAGATACAAAGTAATGGAGCCTTTTATACATTGTCGTGTTTCTTTAGAAATAAATAATGGACAAATGGAGTCTTTGGACGCCTCAGATGTAAAGTTATTCGCTGTCAAAGTGACGCCAAAATGAATGGGAGTCAATAGAATGCTAACAGCAGGTGATGGTCTGCTACAATGGCGGCTCCCGCGAGGCTTCAGTTTCCGGCTGATGGATTACCCCCTTGGGAAGAGCCCATCTATAGAGTTCGAGCCATCCTGGTCCTGGACTCACGACGGCGGGGTCCCAGACTGGAATATCTCATCGACTGGGAGGATTACGGTCCCGAGGAATGCTCCTGGTGTTACGTGATGATATCCTCGATCCCACACTCCTCACACACTATCACTCTGAACACCCAGATCGAGCAGCTCCCAGAGGTCGAGGTAGACCGTCCTCGTCATCGTCCCATCCAGTGGTCAGGAGCCTCCCGTGGAGGACGGGTACTGTAACCCAGATCAGCACGCTCCACCCTCTCCTTCACTCTCCCCGGACTTCTGATCCACCGCACCTGCACATCATCAATCACCCGCACTATAAAGAGACACGTCCCCTTCACTTCCTCGTCTGGTCTCGTCCATAGGTTACCATACAGACTCTCAACAATCCTTCCCTGAAGACTTACCACAAAGATCCCGTTCCTGCTACTTCTTCATCCGCCATCTGTCGTCTGCATGCTGTATCCAGCCCGCATCTGTAACAGAGATATCAAGTTAAAGGCACACTATGCAAGAATTTTACCTTAATATAACAGCTTCAAAGTCATTTCGGTGGTAAACAAACTCATATTAGGGCGAATCATCCTGGTAGTAAAGCTTGGGGGGGACGCCGCTGGAAAAACCAGCAATGCAAGTTTGAGAGGATCGCCCCGACAAATCTCGCGAGAATCACGAAATGCTTTACGGCAACGACGTCACACACATCAACAACAACATATGAAACACGGAGACACTTGCGCGCATTTCAGACGTGATACTCGAGTCGAAGATGGAAAAAGTAAAGAAAACGCGGTCGGAAGAGACTAGGAAAAGGAAAAGAGAATCTGACTGCGTGAGGAACCGGACAAGAGTCCCACTCGGTCGGGCATTTACTCGTTGGTGCGAGCTAAAAAGCAGCACTGGATGCAACAGCATCTTATTGATGGACTAGTAAGTAAATATCTTATTTGTAAACTTGTTTGCGTTCTATATTGTATGTTGTTGCGCTTGCTTGTAGTATGTCATTATTTATGATGCTGTTCATTCATCCATTGTTGATAATTAGAACAGTCCAATAATTTATCATGAAATTATCATGAGAACAATTGTCAATATCTCACATAGTTATCAGGACACAAATAAAGTTAAGCCTAGAGGTTGTAAATAGTGTAAACGAGCACAATTTGCAAACTATTATGATAAATTGCAATAATCATGTCTAATGACATCATAACGGCGAATGTTATGAAATAATGCGACGTACATTTAACTTTATTGATGTCATCTGTCATTTTGTAATGTTTACATTACAATCAAAAAACACAAATGAAATTATACAGTAGTCCTAGACTATAGGCTATTTACTTGTGATTTAGCAGCAATCATGTAAAAACGTTATAAGCCAGCAAACGCGGTAGGCTACTTTATTATTATAAAGTAGTCTAACACCTGACATATAGTTATTATTATCCTTTTACCATCATCAGTAGTTCAGTAGACTATGCAGTATGCAGTAGCCTAATATTTATATGAAATCGTGAAACATTACCTGGTAAATATCTTCGGAGTCTATCTGTGCCTGTTGCATGCCCGACGCTTCTATCCTACCGAACAGGTACCAGTGTGGGGGGTGGGGTGGGGGTATTTACGACAGTGCAAGTATTCCACAGCGACTCTAGGGGTCGCTGTTTGACAAAAACGGAATTCCTGCATAGTGTGCCTTTAAAGGGGTGGTTCAGGATTTTGGACATCGGACCTCATTTCCAAGTGAGCCCGTGTGTTATTTATCAGTAGAGACAGTTTTCAAAAATTTTCATCCAGTCCTTCAAATTGCATAGTTCGCCGGTGCTAGGCTAGCGCGAGTCAACGGTATGTGTTAGCCTGCCGTTAAAAACAGTTTCACACACTCCACAGTACACCAAAAGCAAATACATTATAACGCCAGACTATCGATGTAAATGTCTTTTATGAATAAAACAAATCCAAATAGCTGTCAAATTTAAAAAGTAAGTGTTTGTGCTGCCTTAAATTGTTTGGTTTAGTCAACTTGAAATGTGAAGTTGTACTAAGTGACACCTTGGATATTTGAGTTGATTAAACTTAGAATTTTAAGGCAGCACAAACACTTACTTTTTAAAGTTTTTTTAAGACAATAATTTTTACAGTATACTTTAAATATATTTTGAGTATATTCTTAACTAACAATGTTAAAGCAAATTGGAATGAATGAAATTAATTACACAAAAACTGTTTAGAAGAGCAAAGGGAAAATTTTCATAAAATAAAAATATTCAATATTATTTAATAAAAGAAAGGGCTATGTAAATTTTTTGCAAATGAATGCACAGAAACATACAGGAAATGCAAAGCATGTCAAAACCAAATTTTTATAGATTCATTCTTTTTAGGAACCATTTTACATTAATACGCTGACTTCATAAGACTGTATATGATAAGTATACTACTAATTTAGTAGTGAATTTTAAAGATATGACACTTTTACTGATCACAGTATGAATATATATCTGTGGATTATGTGAGGATGTATTGAACTATAATATACAACACTGCCACGGGTGTCACAGTTCGCTAATTCATGGTTTTCTTCTCGTCTCGTGTCATTGTTGACAGCTCGGCGTGACCCGAGCTTCCCGCCGATCAGCAGCTCACTGATCTCATTAGCGGCGCCAGCTGCAGCTCATCCACCACTCATCAGTTTTCCTTAAATACTCACTGGTTTCTCTTCTCCATTGTCAGATCGTTGTTTGATGTCTCCCGTGCGGTGTGTCTCTCCAAGTTCCTGTCTTGTGTTCCTGTTCAGCGTTTCCTTGTGGAGTCTGTTTCGTGTCCTGGACTATCAGCACTTCTCATTCACTCACCGGGTTTCATCATCACCAGTTCCGTGTTGACCATCGAGGTCCCTGCGCCACCTGCCTACACTCTTCACTCTGGACTTTATTGTAATCTGACTAATAAAGAGTTAACTTGCATTTGCTTCCTGTCGTGAATCATGACAGAACGATCTGACCAATCAATGGAAGCAGCAAGCAGCCCGTCCTCGTCGTTGGAGGAATTTGTTCATAGCAGCATCCGCCGTATGGACTCCCAGGAAAGGAATCTCAGCGACACGGGTTGCGCAGTCCATTAAGGTGGCGCAGGTGTCCGAGCTCACCCAGCAAATTCAACTCCTGCGAGCTCCCACTGAGCCGCCCACACCAGCCGTTCCCCCCATACCACCAGAGAACCCCTCCCAGTCGGAGCCCCGCCTACCTGTTCCCGAGTCATATTCCGGTGAGCCCAGTTTCTGTCGAGCCTTCTTAACCAGATGCTCCATGCATTTTTCCCTCCAACCCAGAACATTCAGCTCAGAACAGGCCAAGGTTGCATTTACCCTGACGTTACTGACTGGGAGAGCGGCGCTATGGGGAACGGCGGTGTGGGAGAATCAAGACCCTTGCTGCGCCTCGTTCCAGACACTCGCCACGGAGATGAAGCAAGTCTTCGATCGGGCCGTTGCCGGGAGGGAGGCGGCCAGAGTACTGGCAGACCTCCGACAGGGTGAGAGAACCGTTTCTGATTTTTCCATCGAATTTAGAACGCTTGCAGCTGAGTGTCAATGGAACGAGGAGGCGCAGTGGGACATGTTCCTGCATGGGTTGGCTGACCGCGTCCAAAGGGAGATCTACGCGCTGGACCTCCCGACATCACTCAACGGGTTGATCGAGCTGGCTCTGAAGGTAGATGCTCGACTGGCTCGAGTCGAGCGAAGAGTCCCGCCCAGCCGTGCGCATGGAGGAGTCGAGAGTCAACGGTTCAGCAGCGGGGACACGGTCAGCCCCGTCTACGATCACAAGCCCATGCAGGTAGGGCGAGCTCGGCTTTCCCGGGAGGAGAAGGAAAGGCGGAGATCCCAGGGCCTCTGCCTCTATTGCGGAGGGGCTGGTCACTTTGCTCACAGCTGCCCGGTAAAAGGTCAAGCCCGATAGTAAGTATGAGGCTACTATCGGGTGGGATCTCCGCTGAAAAGACCTCATCTACATCGACTCTCCTTCCGGTAAGACTGAGATGGTCAACGAACTCCCACGACTGTCAAGCACTTCTGGACTCCGGGGCCGAAGGTAATTTCATGGACTACACATTTGCGCACAAACTTCAGATTCCCCTCATACCCCTTCACACACAAGATTGCCGTTCATGCACTAAATGGTCAAGAGCTCCCCACCATTTCTCTTACCACTGGAAATATTACCCTCATCACGTCTGGCAACCACTCCGAGATCACTTCATTTTACATACTGGACTCACCTCTGGCACCTATTGTTCTCGGACATCCCTGGCTCATCAAACACAACCCTATAGTGGACTGGCAACGGAGATCGGTCTTGGAGTGGAGCGAGGAGTGTCATAAGTCTTGTCTAGTGTCTGCCTGTCCGTCTGTTTCTGTCTCTGTGTTTCAGGAGGAAGCAGTGGATTGGTCTAACGTGCCGGTGGAGTACCTCGACCTGAAGGAAGTGTTCAGTAAGTCTTGTGCTGCTTCTCTTCCTCCGCATCGTCCTTACGACTGTGCTATAGATTTACTGCCAGGTAAGTCTCCGCCTAAGGGCAAATTATATTCACTTTCTGTTCCAGAAAGGAAGGCTATTGAGAAATATATTTCTGATTCTCTAGCAACCAATTTCATCCGCCCTTCCTCTTCTCCAGTGGGGGCGGGGTTCTTTTTTGTGGGGAAGAAAGACGGTTCTCTGCGACCTTGCATTGATTACCGGGGGCTGAACAGCATCACGGTAAAGAATACTTATCCTTTGCCGTTGATGTCTTCAGCTTTCGAGAGGTTGCAGGGAGCGTCAATCTTCACGAAACTGGATTTACGTAATGCTTATCATTTGGTTTGCATTAGGGAGGGGGATGAATGGAAGACCGCTTTTAATACCCCCAGGGGGCACTTTGAATACTTGGTCATGCCTTTCGGGTTGTCCAACTCCCCAGCGGTCTTCCAGGCCCTCGTCAATGACGTGCTGCGAGATATGGTCGACCAGTTCATATATGTCTACCTGGATGACATATTGATTTTTTCTTCTTCTCTCCAGGAACACGTGCAGCACGTCAGACGAGTGCTTCAGAGGTTGCTAGAGAATGGGCTTTTTGACAAGGCGGAGAAATGCGTTTTTCATGCACAGTCTGTCCCTTTCCTAGGATACATCATTTCATCTGAGGGAGTGCGTATGGATCCTGAGAAGGTTAAGGCTGTGGTGGAATGGCCAAGCCCAGATTCCCGTAAGGCCCTACAGAGGTTTCTGGGGTTCGCCAACTTCTACCGCTGTTTTATTCGCAACTTCAGCCAACTAGCCGCACCTCTGACTGCCTTGACCTCCCCCAAAACTACGTTCAGGTGGTCAGACACAGCCGAGGCTGTGTTTGACAAACTCAAAGGCCGCTTTGTTTCAGCCCCCATCCTTATAGCCCCTGATCCTTCCCGTCAGTTTGTGGTGGAGGTCGACGCGTCAGAGGTGGGGGTAGGTGCAGTGCTATCCCAACGCTCTTCGGCAGACGACAAGATGCATCCCTGCGCGTTTTTGTCTCATCGTTTATCCCCAGCCGAGCTTAATTATGACATTGGTAACAGAGAGTTGTTGGCGGTCAAGCTAGCGTTGGAGGAATGGCGTCACTGGTTAGAAGGGTCGGGGGTACCTTTTATCGTCTGGACTGATCATAAGAACCTGGAATACATTAGAACTGCCAAAAGATTGAACTCCAGGCAGGCTCGGTGGGCACTTTTTTTTTCGGTCGTTTTGATTTTTCTCTCTCGTACCGCCCGGGTTCCAAAAACATCAAACCCGATTCTTTATCACGCATTTTTGACTGTTCCGATCGCCCGTCTACTCCCGAGTGCATTTTACCTGAGACCCTATTTGTCTCCACACTCACATGGGAGGTCGAATCGAAGGTCAAGACGGCCTCAGAAGGGGTAACGCCTCCGCCCGGTTGCCCACCGAATTGTTTATTTGTGCCGGAGGGATTACGGTCTGACGTCATTCAGTGGGGACATTGTTCTAACGTGGCTTGTCATCCAGGAGTTAATCGCACCAGTTTTTTGGTCAAGCAATGATTCTGGTGGCCACTTATGCCTCGTGACATTCACAGTTTTGTTTTGGCCTGCTCGGTTTGTGCCACTGGTAAGACTTCCAATCGACCCCCAGATGGGTTACTCCAACCGCTGTCTGTCCCTTCGAGACCCTGGTCCCATATCGCTCTAGATTTTATTACCGCCCTCCCACCCTCCCAGGGTAACACAGTCGTTTTAACTGTGGTGGACCGGTTCTCGAAGGCGGCCTATTTTATTCCCTTACCCAAGTTACCCTCAGCTAAGGAGACAGGGTTGACAGTCGTAGATCACGTCTTTCGTTTACATGGCCTTCCGATAGACGTGGTCTCCGACAGGGGACCCCAGTTTGTGTCCAAATTTTGGCGAGAATTCTGTAAATTACTGGGAGCGACTGTCAGTCTGTCCTCAGGGTTTCATCCCCAGAGCAATGGCCAAACCGAGAGAGCCAACCAAGATTTGGAGAGAGTGTTGCGATGTTTGGTTTCCAAGAATCCTTCCTCATGAAGCCAACAATTGTCTATGGTGGAGTACGCCCACAATGCGTTACCAGTGTCATCCACGGGCCTATCTCCGTTTTAGTGTAGTTTAGTTAACCAGCCACCAATTTTTCCCAGTCTGGAATCCGAGGTCGCGGTCCCCTCACGCCTTCGTCCAGAGGTGTCACCGCACTTGGACTAGAGCCCGTGAGACTCTACTCCAGGTGGGGGCGCGCACCAAGGCTAAAGCCGATCGCCACCGGTCTAAGCCTCCCGTATACGTCGTCGGTCAAAAAGTGTGGCTTTCAACTAAGAATTCAACTAAGAACATTCCTCTCCGCTCCGTGTCTAATAAACTGGCTCCCAAATTTACTGGCCCATTCACTATCACCAAGATCATTAGTCCGGTAGCAGTCCGCCTAAACCTGCCTCCAGTGTACAGGAGGATTCATCCCGTCTTCCACGTATCCAAAATTAAACCTGTGTTTCATTCTCGTATTAATCCGCCAGTCCCGGTTTCCCCCCCGCCACGACTCGTAGATGGGGAACCCACATATTCGGTCAATCGCGTTCTGGACTCTAGGCGGAGGGGACGCGGATTCCAGTACCTGGTGGACTGGGAGGGTTACGGTCCGGAGGAGAGAAGTTGGGTACCTGCTCGAGACATCCTGGATCACTCTCTTATCGATGATTACAATCGACAGGTAAGGGAGTCTGGGAACGCCAGGACGCATTCCTAGGAGGGAAGGGGGGTACTGTCACGGTTCGCTAATTCATGGTTTTCTTCTCGTCTTGTGTCATTGTTGTTATGTGTGTGTGTGTACGTGTGTGGGCGTGACCCGAGCTTCCCGCTGATCAGCAGCTCACTGATCTCATTAGCGGCGCCAGCTGCAGCTCATCCACCACTCATCAGTTTTCCTTAAATACTCACTGGTTTCTCTTCTCCATTGTCAGATCGTTGTTTGATGTCTCCCGTGCGGTGTGTCTCTCCAAGTTCCTGTCTTGTGTTCCTGTTCAGCGTTTCCTCATGGAGTCTGTTTCGTGTCCTGGACTATCAGCACTTCTCATTCACTCACCGGGTTTCATCATCACCAGTTCCGTGTTGACCATCGAGGTCCCTGTGCCACCTGCCTACACTCTTCACTCTGGATTTTATTGTAATCTGACTAATAAAGAGTTAACTTGCATTTGCTTCCTGTCGTGAATCATGACAACGGGTCAGTCTGTCGCATTCCAGCCAAATTGTCAATAGATTGAGTCCTGGGCAATTCTTTATCTTTATCTTCATCATCACCATCATCTTCATAGGTAAGTGTTTCTGTGAGAGATAATGTGAAAAAAAAACCCCAAATGTTTACTGATTTTTGTCTATCGTCTAATAATGTGAAGGATCAATAATTAAAGGTATTTACATTAATCATAATAAAGTTTCTATGTATTTTGCCACAAAATGAAGCACAAAACTCATTTGTAAAAAAATGCCTGATGTGTATAAACGATGTAAACATGTAATTATAAAAATGTTTGTAATACAAAACCACTGATAGAGAAAACAAGCATTTGTGGACTTTTGACTCAGAAGAGAAACTGACCTGTGAACTTGGGTTTCACGTTACTTGACACGCGCCGGGACAGTTTGTAGTGCCTCTTATGTTTCCCTCTAACGGGGACTGAAATGAAAAGGTCAGTTAGTTATAAATAAATGCTTTGAATAATTTAAAATACTAGTGTAAATAATGCATACTTCTACAGCACACTGCGAAAATATGATCCTCATGTTTAATGCCGTAGAAACCAAGTGTGCGATTCTTCTCCAGTGTGTTGAAGCCTAGAGAAGAATAGTGTCTGCAACTGTGGAAGACACATGAGGAACACACACACGTATCAAATCACACGTTTTCCTCATTAATATGTGCTGAATTATGTTATTTATTTGCAAACTTCTGAATCTCAGGCTTCTCCGTTAATAAGAGCTGAATCAACATTGAAATACAGATTTTCTTTGTTAACATCTCAATATTCTTCACACATGTGAGCTGATGTGAACAGAAGACTGAAGTGTTGGACTTACGTTGGTCTTCAGGAATGAGTTTTCTCTTTAACTCCTCCACTGTGGTGTTCCTGAACTCTTCTTCTGAATTCGCCACAGAAACTGTTATTCTCTCGCGTCCGTGTCTCATATCTATAAAGTAGATCTGGAAACTCATGTTGAATGTGCTCGAACTGTAACTAAATTCCCTGGTGATGTAGAAGTAACTGTTCTGATGCACACAGTGGAGGATAGTTTCACTTTCTCTGGTTAAATCCGACATCAGACACCACCCACTTCAGGCACTTTATACAGAAAGAGTTTCTCCATGTGATTCTTAGACTTCACAAAAGTATTTGTGTTTTTGATGTGTGAATAGTGTGCAGAGAGCAGTGTGTCAGTGAACATGCAGAACATAATAACATTAACTGAGGGAAGCATTAAGCAAGCGCCTGAAAACAGCAAATAGGGAGTCTATATGTTCTTTCCAGCTAGACGAATACACCTGTCATCCAAATAAGCTTTACAGTTCTTAACATCAGCCAATATGGTGTTCATTAAACGCTGGAAAGTCGCCGGCGCGTTCCGAAGCCCGAAAGCCATCACAGTATAATTCCGGAAGTTGCCTGGAGTGACAAAAGCAGATATTTCAGTTAAGGGAACATGCCAATACCCCTAACAAACAAACTGTAACAAACTGAGCTGATCCCACATTATCACCCAATCTTCCATTAACGGTAGTGGAAGTGAATCAGGTTTTGTGATCGTATTTACCTTACGGTAATCCGTACAGAATCGATTGGTACCATCAGGTTTCGGAAGAAGTAAACAGGGCGAGCTCCAAGCACTTGTGCTCGGGACAGCGAAATCATTCTCCAATAGATATTTTACTTCAGACTCGAAGTCGGATTGCGTGGATCTAATTGAGACTCGCTTGGTGAACTTGAACGTGGAGGAGTGAATCCAGATTGAAATGTGGTGTTATATCATCTGCATACTGGTGTGTGGTATGACTGTTTGTTATTTAAAGTTTTTAGATCCTGGTGTGGATAATTCTCCAAATATGGTGCTTAAATACTCTTCGGTGGATTTACAGAGACTAAATTCGTCATGCCGTCTCTCCGGTGGAATTTACAACCGCTGCGCCGTTTTGGGAATTACACGCCGCCACAGATACATCCATCGTGGATCTCGCAGTGACCCCCTTGTGAGGACTTCGACCGTGTCTCAAGATAATTATCCCATTCCGGTCATCTGGTCGCCACATCGCCGCTCTTCCATCAGATCAAATGGTAAGAGTCGGAGTGTCAATCTTGGAAACATTAGTTTGCTCAAACACGCACCTCTCAGCTCTTGGCAATCGGATTGCCCTGCTACTATAAAGATGGCCTTAGTGAATGCCAGGTCAATATCGAACAAATCTTTTATTTTAAATGACTTGTTTACATCTCATTTCTTAGACTTTTTATTTGTGACCGAGACCTGGTTAAAACAGGGTGACTTGATGCCTCTTGCCGAGGCATTGCTCCTCCTGACTGTGCTTTTTTCAGTTCTCCACAGGCCTCTGGACATGGTGGTGGAGTTGCAACAATTTTTAAAAACTCTTTTAAATGCAAGTCTGTGCCTACGGACACCTTTTCCAGTTTTGAAGTCCAGTTATTGAAGGTTGATTTAAATGGTCCTATGCTATGTGCTCTGATTTATAGACCCCCTAAATGCAATAAGGATTTTATTCAACAATTTTCAGATTTTCTCTCTGATCTGGTGACTCAAGCTGATAGACTATTGATTCTTGGGGATTTTAACATTCATCCCTGCTGCCCTTCTAAACCGTTGGTCAAAGAATGTGTAACTATTCTAGAGTCTTTGAACTTCGTACAATCTGTATGTGGTCCAACTCACAATTTGGGTCACACACTAGATTTGGTACTGTCTCGTGGCTTTTTGATTTCAAATCTGGAGGTTATTGATGCATGTGTGCCTGACCATTTTCCCATTTTGTTTGAATCGGAGTGCTTTCTCCCGTCTTCTAGTTGCCCTCAGCCCTCATGTCTCTCTCGAGCTATTCATTCAAACACTGCAAATTTGTTTTCTGAACATTTTTCTTCACATTTTAATATTCTGAATGAAACAGATACTGAATGCTTGACTGAGATATTTTATAAAGCATCCTCTTTATCTATGGTCGCTGTTGCTCCGCTTAAGTGTAAAAAGATGAAGGTTGCTGGTCAGCCGTGGTTAAATGATGTCACCCGCGCTTTCAGACAAGAGTGTCGAAAAGCGGAGCGAAAGTGGAAAAAAGATAGGCTACAGGTTTCTTTTGACATTTTAAAATCAAGTCTGTTCAACTATCAAACAGCAGTAAAGGCGGCAAAATCGAATTTCTTTTCTCAATTAATTTCTGATAACGCAAAGCGACCAAAAGTCCTGTTTGATACGATTGACTCCATTCTAAACCCGACTACGAATATTTTATCTGAGGCCTCTTTTGAGGTTTGTGAAGATTTTTTAAAACATTTCACTCAAAAAATCTATGATATTAGAAGCTCCATTGTTCCCTCTGAACCATGTCATTTACAACTGCCGTGTCCTATGAGTTGCCTGTCAAACTTTAAACCTGTCTCTCCAACTCAGCTAGCTGATATAATCTCTACTATGAAGTGTTCTGGTTCTAAATTAGATATAATCCCGGCTCGTCTTTTTAAGGATGTTTTTTCCATCGAATTTAGAACGCTTGCAGCTGAGTGTCAATGGAACGAGGAGGCGCAGTGGGACATGTTCCTGCATGGGTTGGCTGACCGCGTCCAAAGGGAGATCTACGCGCTGGACCTCCCGACATCACTCAACGGGTTGATCGAGCTGGCTCTGAAGGTAGATGCTCGACTGGCTCGAGTCGAGCGAAGAGTCCCGCCCAGCCGTGCGCATGGAGGAGTCGAGAGTCAACGGTTCAGCAGCGGGGACACGGTCAGCCCCGTCTACGATCACAAGCCCATGCAGGTAGGGCAAGCTCGGCTTTCCCGGGAGGAGAAGGAAAGGCGGAGATCCCAGGGCCTCTGCCTCTATTGCGGAGGGGCTGGTCACTTTGCTCACAGCTGCCCGGTAAAAGGTCAAGCCCGATAGTAAGTATGAGGCTACTATCGGGTGGGATCTCCGCTGAAAAGACCTCATCCACATCGACTCTCCTTCCGGTAAGACTGAGATGGTCAACGAACTCCCACGACTGTCAAGCACTTCTGGACCCCGGGATATAATCCCGGCTCGTCTTTTTAAGGATGTTTTTTCTACCATTAGTGATATGGTAACTGCTATCATAAACAGCTCTTTAGCCAACGGTGTCGTTCCAGCTAGTTTTAAACATGCAATTGTGCATCCTATGTTGAAAAAAACTCAACTTGATCCAGAAATGTGCAGTAATTATCGACCGATCTCTAAACTGCCTTTTATCTCTAAGCTTTTAGAGAAAGTCGTTTTTTCACAGCTCCGGTTTTATTTGAATTCTTTTAATATTTTGGACATGTTCCAATCTGGCTTTAGGTCATTACATAGCACTGAGTCAGCTTTGTTGAGGGTAACGAAAGATATCTTGCTTGCTTTAGATTCAGGCTCTTGTGTTGTGCTGGTTTTTTTAGACCTGAGCGCTGCATTTGATACCATCGACCACAACATTCTTCTTGAACGGCTAGAATATATGGTGGGTGTCAAGGGCACTGTATTACAATGGTTTGCTTCCTACCTCGAAAAGAGGACTTTTTCTGTAAATTTAGGAAATTGTTCCTCGTCATCTGCGCCTGTTTTATTTGGTGTGCCCCAGGGATCTATTTTGGGACCTTTATTGTTTTCTCTTTATATGCTCCCCTTGGCTCTCATTTTTCAGAAGTATAACATTTCATATCACTGCTATGCAGATGATTCTCAGCTTTACCTTCCAGTAAGGCTTGACAACACTGCTTCATTTGATGTGTTATTGGAATGTGTAGTTGATATTAAGAGGTGGATGACAAATAATTTTCTGCAGTTAAATGAGGATAAAACAGAGGTTTTAATTCTGGGCTGTCCAGCAGATTCCACTCCTGCTCTGAAAGCCCAGTTAGGTCCTCTTTCAACAAAAGTATGCAAACAAATAAAAAACTTTGGAGTGATCTTTGACTCTTCACTATTTTTCGACAAACAAATTAGTGCTGTTATTAGAGGAAGCTTTTTCCATTTAAGATCAATTGCAAAGTTGAAGAATGTTCTTTCAAGCAAAGATTTAGAAGTTGCAATTCATGCATTTGTAACATCACGATTAGACTATTGCAACTCTCTTTATTGTGGTCTTCCTCAATCTACATTATCGCGATTACAAAATGTTCAAAATGCGGCTGCAAGACTTTTGGACTGGGTCTAAAAAGAGGGATCATATTTCTCCTGTTTTGGCATCCCTTCACTGGCTTCCCATTAAGTTTAGAGTTGATTTTAAGATCCTTATGTTTGTATATAAGGCGTTGTCTGGCTGTGCACCAAGGTACATTTGTGATCTTATTGTGCCATACTGTCCTGCTAGGGCACTTAGATCTTCAAATCACTTGCTTTTAAATGTGTCACGATGTCGCTACAAATTAAAAGGTGATCTGGCTTTTTCTGTGGCTGGGCCTAAGCTTTGGAATGCTCTTCCTTATCATGTGAGGTCTGCTCCTTCATTGGATATTTTTAAATCTACTCTGAAAACACATTTTTATTCTTTAGCTTTTGGAAACTTGTAATTGTTTTTATAGCGTAGTTCTGCTATGCACTATGTACAGCACTTTGGATCAATTTGTATTGTGTTAAATGTGCTTTATAAATAAAGGTTGTTGTTGTTGTTGTTGATGATTTTGCGTTTCACTGGGTTGACTCGATACGTATGTTGCTTAATGGGTGAGTGATCGTTCACTTCAATATCATGCTGAATGACATTTGCCTGAGTATAGGCACATCCGAAAACAGTCCTAAAAAAGACTGGATCAAATTCACAATGTCAGCTCGGTGATTCACAGTTAAATGACATAAATGAGAATTAAGATCTGACAAAATTTCAGAATTATTCAATCTGACATCAGACATTGGCATACTCCGTAGATTTAACCCGTCTTCATCCCCGCAGGAAGGTGGCACCACAGAAAGAGAAGCAACTGTTGTAGCCCTGGATATTTGGCTTCTGAATTGCAAGTATGGTGTTGCAGAGCAAAGGGATATGTTTTTTTTTTTGTTAATATATCTTCATTGCCTAGAGATATTATTATAAAAAAATCAAAAAGTAGTCAAAACACAGAACATCTAACAGAACACAAGTTGCTTATTTTTTAATTAACGAAATGTCAATCTTTATCTTTATAACAGAAGATACAATACAACAATCTTCAAGATACAGTAAATCTTCAAATGTGTAACAGATTTAGTCACTAATCACACGTTTATATTAATTTCTGCTTAAATACTGGGTGCATGGAGGAAGCCTATATTCAAGCGCATGCATAAATTATTCAAAATTCAAAAGCAGGCTAATGATAATAAATATGTCTTAAAAAAATGAAGATTTTAATTGTTTGTTAATAAACTAGTGTTTTCTAAATTAGTGTCAGCTGCAAACATATCTCCATACATCTCCGCTGTAAAGTGGATGCGCCTTTAGAAAGAAATGCACCTTTCATACGGATTACATAATCAGATGATATTTGCTTTCGATTAGAATTTTTTCGTTTAAAAGTGGACATTTCAATCTTTTCAATTGCCTGGCTTGCCTGCCCTATTGCGGCGCCTCTGCTTATTGTTATGACTCACGAGATGATGGGGTAAGGAAAGGAAGCGAGGAAAGGAAGCGAGGAAAGGAAACGAGGAAAGTAAGCGAGGAAAGGAAGCGAGGAAAGCGAGGAAAGGAAACGAGGAAAGTAAGCGAGGAAAGAAAGCGAGGAAATGAAACGAGGAAAGGAAGCGAGGAAAGTAAGCGAGGAAAGTAAGCGAGGAAAGTAAGCGAGGAAAGTAAGCGAGGAAAGTAAGCGAGGAAAGTAAGCGAGGAAAGGAAGCGAGGAAAGTAAGCGAGGAAAGTAAGCGAGGAAAGGAAGCGAGGAAAGGAAGCGAGGAAAGGAAGCGAGGAAAGGAAGCGAGGAAAGTAAGCGAGGAAAGGAAACGAGGAAAGTAAGCGAGGAAAGGAAACGAGGAAAGGAAACGAGGAAAGGAAACGAGGAAAGTAAGCGAGGAAAGGAAACGAGGAAAGGAAACGAGGAAAGGAAACGAGGAAAGGAAACGAGGAAAGGAAACGAGGAAAGGAAGCGAGGAAAGGAAACGAGGAAAGGAAACGAGGAAAGTAAGCGAGGATGCACAAATAAGAAATGTGAACCACCTTCAATGTTTCATCTGTCCCGCGTTTCAATCGTCCTGGTTCTCCCTACATTTTGAAAAACCCCTGCAACTTGATCATTACATTTATTTCAGTAAATTGTTAATTCACAGTATACTGTGTTCCGTTTATTAATTTGAGTTACAAAGGGGATAACCTATACATATACATTGGGACTTCTTCTTTTTGGTAAAACAATTACTTTATTAATAGAAAAGAAATCCTAATTCATTATTGTTTATGTGATTTCATTTTAAAGTTTAAGGGACCCAAGGAACAAAGTAACAAACACAGTTACACCAAATAACGAGTAAATAAGCACACTTAGCTTACAATAGATTTGATGAAACAAAGTTTATTCATATGAACTCATATGAGCTCCCTTATATATCTAGAAAGGAAAGGGTTAAAATCGCTACACTCACATATTTAATATAATAAAAAATATAATAGAAGTCCATAGATTAAAAAAAAAATAAAAAAAAATTTGCCCATAGATTGAGTCCTGGGCAATTCTTCATCATCGTCATCTTCAAAGGAACGTATTTCTGTGAGAGATAATGTGAAACAAATCAGAAGTTTTTTCCTGTCTAATGGTGTCTTTAATAATGTGAAGGATCAATAATTAAAGGTATTTTACACTCATCATGATGAAGTTTCGATTTATATTGCCACAAATTGAAGCACAAAACTCACAAAAAAAGAAAAATTGTCACCAAAAAAAACGCCTGATGTGTGTAAACGCTGTAATTTTTTTTAAACCACTGACAGAGAAAACAAGCATTTGTGGACTTTTGGCACAGAAGAGAAACGTCTCAGGTTACGTATGTAGGGAACGAGACGCTGCGTCGAGACGCGGTGGGAACGCCCTGCGTGATTGCGTCGTGAAGCATGTGTATAATCAGTCCAATGGAAGAGCGAGACGTCATAGGCGGGTGACGTCACCGACCAGGAAGCTATAAAGCATACCTGAAAACAGACCGGAACACCATACCCACAACGCCATAGTAGCAAATGCCTGTCCTGTGTGAAGTCCCTGCGCACACTAAGGAGCAAGCACCCTGCAACCTGGAGTGGAGCCAAGATCCAAGCCATAAAATCTCACAAATGTATGCGGTGAGGACCAACCCGCCGCTTCACAGATGTCAATGAGGGAGACCCCCGACAAGAAAGTCTTAGAGGCAGCCATACTCCTGGTCGAATGGGCCCGGACAGCCAAAGGTGATGGCTGACCGGCCACTTCATAGGCAAGTGAAATAGCCTCGACTATCCACTTACTCATAACCTGCTTGGAAGCAGGGTTACCTATTCTAGGTGACCCAAAACAGACAAATAGTTGATCTGAATTACGCCTCAGGGCAGCTCTGTGCACGTACACATCCAATGCCCGAACAGGGCACAGCAGATGAAGTCTTTCCTGATCTGGTGTAGTAAAAGGTGGAGGACAGAAGGCCTGAAGCACAATTGGGCCCGTAACGTTATTAGGAACCTTAGGGATATAGCCCTGCCTAGGGTGAAGAAAGGCTTTCACCATGCCAGGTGCAAATTCTAGGCATGAAGGAGCAACCGACAAGGCTTGCAAATCACCAATCCTCTTGCTAGACAAAATAGCAATGAGAAATAAAGTTTATAGAGTAAGGAACTTTTCTGAAACCTCTTCAATGGGCTCGAAGGGAGCCAAAGCCAAGCCCTCCAGTACCACGGCGTGGAGGGAGCTCTAGACTGGAGTATGGTCTCCACGACCTCAGTCGAGAGACCTGATTCTATGAGCTGAGCCCCCTCAGGGGCCAAGCCCACAGTTTCCACAGCTCTGGGCGAGGGTGAAAAATCGTGCCATCGGAGAGCCGGCCGGCCAGTACGAGGCTACTAACAATAGACGGGTGCCTTCCCGGCGAACCCTCTCCAGAACTCCCGGTAGCAAAGATATTGGCAGAAAAGCATACAGGTGTAGCCTTGGCCACACCTGCATCATCGCATCCAGCCCGAGGGGAGCTGGGTGCGTGAGGGAGAACCAGATGGTATGTGTGTTGGACAGTGTGTTCAATCTGACGATGCGAAAAGTTCGACCTGAGCTTGACCGAAATTCTCCCAAAGGAGCTTCACCACCTCGGGGCCAAGCCCACAGTTTCCACAGCTCCGGGCGAGGGTGAAACATCGTGCCCCCTTATAACCTCTGTGAGACTTCAGTGCAATAAACAGAGGTATGAGGTGGCAAACTCTCATAATCCCCTGAGTTCCTCAGAACTGGATAGTCGCAGCATTGGTGCCTCATCTCGAGGAGAAGAAACCGCAGCGCGTGCTTCTCCCTGAGATAAAGCACTGGATCTAACAGGTGAAGGCTGAGATAGGGCAGAGCCCGTCTCAAACCCCGCTGTCAGATCCATTTGCGAACCCCAAGATGTGAGTCGACGCTGTGCCTCGGCAGGGACCCGCACCTCGGGGAACGCAAACCGAACCATCCTCCTCAAAGAACGGCCAGCGGGAGCGGAGCGTCCTCACGGACAGCTGTTCGCAATGCACACAGTCAGCTCCCTCGAGAACAGACTGGGCATGCTCCACTCCCAAACAAGCCACACAAAGCTGATGTGTGTCCCCACCCGTGATGTAACGAGGGCATAATATATATATTATGTTACAAGCACAATATTTTACAGTATATATCTATATATATATATAGATATATACTGTGAAATATTGTGCTTGTAACGACAGACAACAATAAATAGACAGGGACAGTATACAGAGAGCGCTTGCTGAAGGCACAGAAGCTGTCGCGGTCTGTTTTCAGGTATGTTTCATAGCTTCCTGGTCGGTGACGTCACCCGCCTATGACGTCTCGCTTTTCCATTGGACTGATTATACACGTGCTTCACGACGCAATCACGCAGGGCGTTCCCACCGCGTCCCTTGAAAGGGAACTGACCTGTTTAACAACATGCAGTTACGTGACATAAAACCGAACGACTCGAACCCGAAGACTCGAGACATGAACTAATCATCTCTGTATCCGGGACTGACTGCATAGCTCAGCTGTAAATTTCACTGTAAAATTACATTAAATGTACGGTTAGATCTATCCCAGTTATTCACATATAATTTTTACGTCTTTTGAAGTTAAAAGCACGATAATAATAATTTCAGTTGCTTGAGAAAGCCAACGTACTGAACTTTCTGACCGCTGCTATAGAGCGATAAAGCTAGAACCACCAAACTCGGGTCAGACCTTTATATTATGATATTGAACACATCCGTAATGTTGCTGTGGAAATAATTGAGGTTATTCGTAGTCTGTTGTAGTTATTTGTTAATGCTTTTACACTTTTAAATGTTCTTTTAATGTTGGATGGTTAAAGGGTGAGTAGAAAAATGTTCTCATTTTTTTGAAGATATTTCATAGAGTGAATTACCTTTACAGTTTAAGGGAAGTTTCTCCTAATTCACACAAAGCATCATGGAAAAAGGTGAAACCCTACACGACACACACACACACACACACACACACACACACACACACACACACACACACACACACACACACACACACACACACACACACACACACACACAGAAAACTTGCTGAACATGTTCTCACTCTCAGGCTTTCTCCAGTTAAAGTGTGTGTGTCTGAATCAGGAGAGAAATATCACAGAACAAACATTGATCACAAGCCAGAACAGTGTAAAGAAATATGTGGAGGATTTCGATGTGAAAAGACTGTGACTGGAAGAAGCATTATAATGAGAACAAAGATATTACAGTAACACTTTACTAAAAGCCCTCATAGAAACAAAATTACTTGTTTTTTTTTTAAATATCAACCATCTGCAAAGCATTCTGAATCACTGGAAATTCATATTTCAACACATAATTAAATATATCCTGAGGAATTGAAAGTCTTTGTTTTTAGGTATTTGCGTGGATAGAAAGAAGAATATGGACTCTAACACAATTGTCGGACTGGTTTGATGTATTAACTTATATAGATGTTGTGATTAATAAATGTTTTAGTATCGAATTAGAGAATTCAATAAAGTGATTAAAGCAATTGCATTACCCTGAAAAACAATGATTTACAATGTAATCCAACACTGTATTGAAGGTATATAAATGTAAGTCTTTGTGAATTGTGTAACTACACAACTGAGAAGAAAATGTTCTTAAAATATTTTAAATGATATTTACCACTTTTTGCATTAAATGATTTAAAGGCACAGCAGTGCGAAACACATTAAAACTGCAGAACGTATATTTTATATTATAAGTGTGAACTGGTTTAGGAGTTTTGGCTCGTGCAAGAGCTGCGATATAAAGACCTGAACAGACTTGTTCTTCTCTCTCTCTCTCTTCTAGATACTGCCAACATGTTTTAGAAGTATGCCACAAAGGATTTTACTTGAATTTTGTTCAATTTAAATAAAAAACAAGATATAATATATACATTTCTAACCAGCATGCAATGCTGCAAGTCAAACGCACACATTGATATGAATAAAACAAATCTAAATAGTTGTGAAGGTAAAAGTAAGTGTTTGTGCTGCCTTAAAATTTTAGGTTTAGTCAACTTGAAATGTGAAGTTATATACTAAGTGACACCTTGGATATTTGAGTTGATTAAACTTAGAATTTGAAGGCAGCACAAACACTTTTTTAAGTTGACAACTATCTTACAGTATACTTTAAAATATATTTTGAGTTTACTCTTAACAATGTTAAAGCAACTTTGAATTAATTAAATTAATTACACAAAAACTGTTTAGAAGGACAAAAGGAAAATTCTCACAAAATAAAAATATTCAAAATTATTTAATAAAAGAAAGAGTAGTAGAATGTTTAATGCTCAGAAACAGGAAATGCACAGAAAAACCAAACTTGTTTAATTTCATAAACTATTATAGATTCATTCTTTTTAGGAACCATTTTACATTAAGACGCTGACTTCATAAGACAGTATATGATAGTGAATGTTAATGATAGTGAATGTTAATGGTAGTGAATTAAAGATATGACACTTTTACTGATCACAGTATTAATATATATCTGTGGATTTTGAGGCTGAACTACTGAATCTGTTGCATCGGAATCACCATAGAAATGTCCATAGACTCAGACCTGGGCAATTCTTTGCCTTTATCTTCATCATCATCGTCATCTTCAAAGGTAAATGTTACTGTGAGAGATAATGTGAAAAAAAAACAGAAGTTTACTGATTTTTGCCTGTCTATCGGTAATAATGTGAAGGATCAATAATTAAAAGTATATTTTACATTCATCATAATAAAGTTTCTAATTATATTTCCACAAAATGAAGCACAAAAGTAATAAAAAAAAAGGTTTGATGTGTATAAAAGCTGTAAACATGGAATTAATGTTTGTAACACAAAACCACTGATAGAGAAAACAAGCATTTGTGGACTTTTGACTCAGAAGAGAAACTGACCTGTTGACGCATGCCCATGAGAAGACATTGTCTGGGATGTCATTGTATAGGAGTCTGAAATGAAAAGGCTAGTTAGTACACTATAAATAAAAGCTTTTAATAATGTCAAATACTAGTGTAAATAATGCATACATCCACGGCGCTCTGCGGTAATATAATCCTCATGTTTAATGCCGTAGAAACCAAGTGTGCGATTCTTC